>CABEEJ010002221.1:24907-74413 GCA_901482245.1 Timema douglasi
CCCCCCCTCCGCCACCACTTTTCCGCCTCATCCTTTCTCTTCTCTCTCTGACGCAAGGGTCTGTCCTTCGTAATCAGTCTACTCGATGGCGGTGGCGAGCCTCTCGCATCTCTCTGCTGATCAAACTTGTGAGACTGTCGTGTTATGTTGTCCCCACAGGTCTGTTGCGCAGTGTGTTTCCCCCCCTGGTGTTTTATGATAGCTGTAACACGCTCCTAGGTTGGACATGATGGTGTCGTGTCCATTGTATGGTCACACAAACAGGACATACAGCCTATCTGTCTGATAACAATGTTATTATAAGTAAGGCTGGCCGCAGAGATAGTGTGGCGGGTTCTTGACAAGGGAGGACATCGTTCCAAGCTCTATCTGCTTTACTAGGGGGTTGTTTCGCAGAACTGTCGTTAATTTCTCATTTATAGACACATTGTAATTGTAATTTTATTTACCTCAAGCTTATTATAGATTGTATGTGTACCCGGACCTACAAAATTGGTTCTTTTGGCTGTCCCTGTTTTGTTTTTAAACCCTTAAATTAATAGTTTAATAATAACTGGGTTTTTTATGTCTAGATTTTCTGTTCAAAATTGTTCTGTGGGGAATTTTTTATATAATATATAAAAATAATGTATCCTAGTTTTTCTAAGAAATTAATATTTGAGGATAGTTTACTGATGAATGATCTTTGAAAATTTTGTCAAAAAATTGTTATAAACTATAATTAGACCATATGGGCAAGTATGGACACCTTTTTCCTACCATTTATTTACTATCTATCGGGCATGTTTGATTAAAAATGTACCCTTAACCATATGTTTCCTTAGATTATAAATGTTTGAGGAGAGTTGAGGCATTCTACCATGACAAAAGAAATACAGTTGATAAATAACCTTCAAATTTTAATAAAGTTGTTATTAGACATGCATGGGCTATAAATATTCCTGATACCTGATTAAAGTGAAATACGTATAGCTCGTATCCGGTTTAGTAATTCGAATTTGTTCTCTGTAAAATAAAAGTAATAAATTCCCCGACTCTTGTTGATTCTTCATACACACATTTTTCTCTTATATGGGGGAGAAGTCTAAAGCTCTTTTGGGCAATCTGCAACTAACACCAATCTTTAAATAGAATAATTAGGAAGGTGTTACTTGCTGGTAAGACCACTGTGTAAAACCACAGTTCCAATGCACCTGCCCGAACTTTCACGCCTAATCTCCCATGTCAAGGTTGAGACAGCTTTTCTGGCTAGGCTAAAAAACTGGTTCCAAATATTGTAGTGTTTTTAGAACCCCATCTAACTACCAAATATTGTAACTTGTTGGGAGAGTGGAACTAAAAATATTCGTACATCCTCAATACAGTTTAGCTCAGTAGACAGCCAAAGATCCCGGTTAGATCCATGGAATGTCCGAAATAGTAATCATTAGTGAAATGTGTGTTTCCCCTCTCGAAGTGATGAATTAACGGCAGGGGGCTGGATGTTGTGTTTGTTCTAGATTTAGGTTAGTTTATATCGTGTGCTGATATAATCAGTTGGTTCAGAAAGTCGACGTTAAATACCTCAAATAAATTAAATATTGTATCTTAGTTCGATGCCAGACAGGTACTAAAATATGTTAGCATCTATAAGCAAGTTATCCATCAGTCAAATAAGTGTAAGATAATTATTTGCTCTAGGTTTGAACGTTTAGCGCTAAGGATCCCATCATTAGGTACATAGGCTTTAGTGCAAAAATTCTGAAGATTAAAAAATTTTCTTAGCCTAATTTTAGAATCCTACCATCAAAAATTAACGCAAATAATGTTCTGCCTGGTAAAAATAGAGCGAAAAAAAGCTTACATCGATAAGTTGGTTGATAGGCTGCTTATTAGATTGGTCTGTCTCGTGTTTAAATAACATAACGCTCGGATATTACACGCTTAATATTCTTCCATAAAACGCCGCTCCAGCCGAAATGTAAGCAAAGGAAAATGAAGTTTGGAATTACTTTCTTTGATTATTTTGGCTTACGTCCAATTTAAAACAGATAGTTACTTATATTGCCCTCAAATCTATAAAAAGTGGGTTGACCTGGCGGTCTAGGGGTAAGGTGTCGGAACTTCGGTGATGGGGTCCAGGGTTCAATCCTCGGTCGCGGCAAAGATTTATCTGATTTCCAAACCCTTCCTTCACCTCTGACAAGACGTGTATTAATCCCAACTTGTGAATGTGTGGAATTCCAGGCCTCCGCCGTGGTTCGGATCCCACGTTAAACTGTAGGCTCTCCATTTCATCTCACAATCACCCTACCATTACACATTAGCGTAAGTGCGTATAACCCGAATGGTTAGTAGGACACAATGCTAATAATAATAATAATAATATATTATTGAAACAATGTATCTAGTTATATCCCAATGGTTGCTCCAAATTTAAAAAAATAGAAGTACGAATATTATTACGATTCTACTGAAATGTCAATCATTGCTATAACACTTAACTATTTCTCCAGAAAGCTGTAGGATAGTAGTAGGTCTACGTTTAACACGTGTGCTTTCACTAGCTCAATACAAGGGGTAGGAAAGATAAGGCTATATTGAAGAAAGTGCACCCGCCTCACCGTGGAAAGGAGGGTTACTTGACAGTGATAATTCATGTGTGAAAAACAAATACCCGTATTTCTCCACCTGATACTCGAACCCCTATCTTACCGTCGACGGTGGCCTTGCCCAATTCGTGATTAACCCCTCAGATCGCTCAGAGCTTGTCTATAACCTGGAGTAGATTTGTTTATTCAGCGCGAGTTGCTACTTATTTAGGTTATTTGGGCTAGTTCAATCATATTAGTTTCCACGCACTCGCGTTTGAGTGGAAGTACGATGTGAAACCGTTCAGGAAGAACAACCTCATTACAACCGTTAATATATTCGAATCTGGACATTATCGTCACAGCAGACATGATTTACACCTTATCCTGTGCGTTGTTAGTAATTTACTAATTTGTTGATTCTATTTTCTATCTCGTGAAAGTTAAAAGAATTTTATCGCATCTCTTGTCAACAGTCATGTCCTCTAAATGAATATTGAAAGCATAACTAACGTGTTCGGAGTGACGGTATCGCGATCATGATATAAATTGAGGGCCAACCACAGCACGAGGCAACTTATTGATTGGGTAAACACCGACGCCTGTCTTCGTAGGCGGGGGACCCGTAGTTTCAAACATACAAGAGGGTCGAATTTTCCCGGTCCTCGGCTTGTACAGCTTCTGAAGAGTATAAATGATCGAAAAACTTAGTGTGTTTTTTTTATTCTATGTTTAATAGACGTGAACTTCATCTCTGACAAGACGTGTATTAATCACAACTTTAGAATGTGTGCAACTCCAGGCCTCCGCCGTGGTTCGGATTCCACGTTAAACTGTAGGTTCTCAATTCCATCTCTCAATCACCCTACCATTACACATTAGCGTAAGTGCGTATAGCCCGAACGGTTAGTAGGACGCGGTGATAATAATAATAATAATAGACGCGAGATTCTTGTAAGAGGATAGGAATAAGAAGAGTGACTAAGAGAAAATCTATACACCCGCTTCAGTGGTCACTTAGTCTAATGCATCACTCTCGCAATGCACTAGACTGCTGGTGATGGAAAAATCGGGGTTCAAATCTCGTCCAGGTGTACTGGAGTTGGGTTTTCCTAAATGGTATTTTTCCCTCCCTCAATGTAAATGCTGGTACATTCCCTATAAATTCAACCTTACTTGTCCATTAGCGTAATTAGTACATAGGCGTATAACCTGAACGAGTAGTAATATTAGGGGGGGGGGGATATAGATAAAATGTACCCACGATCATCCAGATAGAAGGCTCCGAAGACACGTTATGAATATACCACCACCATTGCACCCAACCAGGATTCGAGCAATCAGTTTTTATATTGACATACTTGTTTTTCTCGTTGTGGGTCCGCCCCCAAACCCCCGGTGAGTGTAAACTAATGTAATTCCAACGTTGTTTTGAACGTTGATTTATTTTTACAATTTTATGGTTCTAGCTATCCCATAAGTATGTCAGAAAATTAAAAATTTTATAAGAAATGTGCAAAATTTACCAACAATCATAAAATCTAGGTCTGGTGCAATCCGTTTTTTGATAGGTCTTACCTTTTAGCCACAAGAGGCCTCCAAAGAAAGGTCCGCACCGACTTTGAAGTTGCTCCGCCATTTTGAATTTTTTTCTGGAGTTAAAAATTAAGATTTTAACTCTTTGTAATTTTCCCGTCGGTTACAGGCTAGAAGCTATAAGTTTGCTAAATTTCAAGTTTCTAGCCCATCTGTAAGTGGGTAAACATTAATGTGAGTGAGTGAGTGAGTGAGTGAGTGAGTGAGTGAGTGAGTGAGTCAATCAGCCATGTGGTTTTATAGTATAGTGATATGCTGGTAGTATAGTATGATATGTACTAGACATTCGCTTTTTAAACCAAGAGCTATATCAACACATGAACACATCGCTTAGAGAATATCTTGAACCAGAAACGAACACTGATACTAAATACCCACACTTATTTACAAAAATTATAAAAATCTGAACCATAGAAGAAATGCTTAGAATTTGTTTTGAACGCCAATTTAGGTCAAACCAACGAATTCTTCGACCAAATCATGCCCATTTAGACAAACATTAGATATAATATTACTCTTTAATCGAAAATTTGAATCACAGTATGGTTGTCTGCGTACTTCATTTGACAATAGTAAAATTGGGATCAGTGAAATATTTTGTTTTTTTAGATTAAAATAATTATTTTTCTTCTCTAATATAGTAAAGTGCTTAGACTGATCTCATTCTCACTCTTTTTTATTGAAGAGTAAAGAAAAACCACATTGTGATGCGACGTCTGGTTTGAACTGTATTAACTACCATCGCTCTTTGTGGGTGAGAGATATGCGTCCCATTTCAGTGCCATAATTAAAATATTATATATTTCTTGACATAGTTGGTCATATACAGCAAAAAAAAGGGAAAATGACTGTACATTAATGTTATGAATAATGTTAGACTAAGCCTACTATACTAAACAAACAAAGCTTAACTTATAAATATAAATTACGTTAGTCGTCAAATTAATGAACTATGCTCATAGACTAAGTGTACCAAGTATATCCTTTCTCTATTCTGATATAACCGAGTTTAAGATGTCATAAAAAAAAGGTATTAGGATATAGATTTGTAGATAATTCACTAAATGTCTGAACCATTGCTGAGCTTACTAAACCCTGATTTTATTGTAATCCCACTTTCGAACACCAACATTGATTTAAATTCACTATAATGTGACATTCTATCAATGTCTTACTTGTTTTATTAATTATAAAGTCAATCTTCAATCAATTCATCGAAAGCTTTCAATAGTACTTCCTTATGCAGTACAGTATAATTCATCTTAACATTATTAATTACATGGACTAAAAATGTAAATAAATTTGTAAAATCTTAATTTCCACCAATGTGGCGGTAAGAGTTTCCTATGAAAATCAGACTGTACAAGGACTTTTATTTTTGCCTGGGTATGACAACTAGTTTATTTTAACTCAAATTAAATGTTAAAAGGAAGTTTATTTGCTGAAGTGTACCCCTACGTTTCCAACATGGATACGAACCTGATACCTTGAAAACGGGGTGACAATCTTCTTAAATTCAATATTACCCTCCTCCCTTAACCATAGACTCCTTTAATATGATTAGAAAACAACTCACGTAAAACTATTTCGGATCCAGCCCGAGACTTAATAGTTTAATCAATTCAATTAGATCATGGTATGAGTCCAATTAAGAGGGCTATCTCCAATACATTGCCTTCGATTTGAGGGGTTTCTAGGAGGGCGGTGGGTGTAGATTGGTTCTAAGACAGGTCTCGCGTCTTTGATCACTGCCGAGTGAATGTCTCTGAATTACAGGCAAGACCGACTCCGACTCGGGAGTCCCAAGTATAATCCTAGTCCCTCGGACTCTTTTATTTTATACCGAGTTTTGAATAATAGCTTTAGTAGGATAGTGGCCATAATTAAATCACGTAAGGCTTTTTTTTAATGATTTTTGACCTCCTCCTTCCTCCACGTAAGGTTTTCTGTCACCACCTATTATTATTATTATTATTATTAGCACCGCGTCTTACTACCCGTTCGGGTTATACGCACTTACGCTAATGTGTAATGGTAGGGTGATTGTGAGATGAAATGAAGGACCTACAGTTTAACGTGGAATCCAAACCACGGTGGAGGCCTGGCATTCCCCACATTCACAAGATGTCTTGTCAGAGGTGAAGGAAGGGTTTGGTAATCAGATAAATCTTTGCCGGGACCTGGGATTAAACCCCGGCCGCCAGCATAGAAGTCTGACACCTTACCTCTAGACCACCAGGTCACCCACCACCTATCACCCCATCCGTATATCTTATGTATTTTTTTTAGATTTGGAAAATTAGATTATTTTAATTGTTTGATTATTTTTAGACACATTAATATTATTTATATAAAACAGTGAACATTAATTATTGAAGTGGGGTTAATCAATGAAAGAAAATTAATCATTTCAGAATTTTCTGACGGTAAAAATCTTTTTAGATTCTCTCCTGCCATAAACATTGATAATCCCTCCTTACGTAAGATGGATTCTGACCCCCTAAATCCCTATCCCTTGGTAAGAAAACATAAGAAAATACTGAACCTTTACCCCATCCCTCCAAGCCCCTTACGTAATTTAAGTAAGGCCCCATTGCCCACGTCAGTGGTCGTGTTGTCTAAGGAGTCACTCTTGCAAAAGAATGTATAACCGGTGATGGTAAAATTGGGGCCTAGAACCTCGGTAGAGTGTATTGAGTGTAGGTTTGCCTAAATGATTACCTTCTCTTTTTGCACACAAAGCGGGCACGTTTCCTATTAATTATTCCTTCCTCATCTCTATACCCCATTATTGTTAATATTCGGACAGCCCGAACTGGTTGTAGGACGTGGTGTATACAAAACAATGTTTATATTTGGATATTCATGTAAAGAATGTTTTAGAGCCAATAAAAATTTAAAAAAGACAATAAGAACAAAAGCTGTCATTATGTAACACAACTGTCAAAAGTTGACTTATATAATATATAAAAGTTGATTGGTTGTTTATGTTACGATTAAATAATTTGCACTTCTTGAACCTATTTATTCTATTAACACACGAATTTGAAAGTAAATTAATTCTGGAGCATGAACAACACTCGGTTCTCGAATCGTTAATGTATCACTGCGAAAGAATAAGTCCCTCGGAGGGTTATTGAAATGTTTTGTATGTATTGCTTCCAATGTTGATCCGGCATTGAAAAAATAGAGTAATGGAAAAATAACGGGAGGCAACCAGGAACGATACATTCTATAGACTACTTATTTTTATCACCGCGATTTACTACCTATTCAGGTTATACGCATGTATGATGTTTATTCTAATGGGATAGGGAAGGAAGTATTTCAGAGGTATTCTACCTGAATTTGCTTGGAAGGAGATTGGGAAACCATTTAGGGAAAACCACCCTCAGTAGACCTGACTGGGATTCTAACCCCGATCTCCCTTTCATCAACAGGCCTATCAAACTCTAGAGTGACTACTTAAATCATTCAACCACTTAAGCGGGCTATAAACTATTTACCCACCTCAGTGGTGTAGTTGGCTAACGCGTTAGTTTCGTGCTGCGCTAGACTGCCGAGGACGGGGAGATTGAGGTTCGAATATCGGTCGGGTGAACTGGGGGTTGTAATACGCGGTGCTTATATATATATATATATATATAAGCACCGCGTATTACTACCCGTTCTGGCTATACGCTTAAGTACTAATTACGCTAATGGATTAGGATTTGGTAAGGTTGAATTTAGAGGAAGTGAACCCGCATTTGCGTGGTGGGAAAGATGAAAACCATTTAGTAAAAACAACCCCCAGTTCATATATATATATATATATATATATATAGAGAGAGAGAGAGAGAGAGAGGGGGGGGGGCTATTTATGTAGTTCCTAAAACTTCACCTAAATTCTGTTTGCTAGGATAATTAATTTATTCAACCTGATATTAGGTCTACGTTCACAATAGATAGAATACCATGAAATCGTAGGTTAAGAGCTCAATGAGGATAAACAGTCCAAATTGACTCTCTTTTGACCTTGAAATCAAAGATGACAAGAAAATATATAGCTTCCCTTATGAAATGTTTATTTCAAATACACCAGTTTCGGTGGCCACGTGATATAAGGCGCTACTCTCGCAATAGATTATAGACTTCCGAGGTTCGATCCCGGTCGGGTGCACTGAAGGTGGTTTTTACCTAAATGCTTTTCCACTTTCCCTCCACGCAAATGCGGGTGCGCTGCCTCTAAATTAAACCTTCCTAATCTCTAACAAGTTCATAGGCGTATAGCCCGAATGGGTAGTAAGACGGGGTTCTAACAAATATTAAAGTACGAGGTCCAAATAAAGTATTATGATAAGAAAATCTTCTCGAGATTTCTGTCGACTAACGTCATGTGTTGTTTTTTGTGTTAAGAATATTTATTTCCTATCTCAAACCGTGATGAATATGAGCACAGAAACATGATGGCTGTATTTAACCTAATGCACCAAACATAAAGATAGATTTGAAAATGAAATTCAATATAATATCGTAAACAAACTATTTTTATTTATGGTATCTAACGTTTAATTTCCACGCACACGACATACAAATTAACAACGGTACCTAAGGACATGCAATGATGGTCACGTGGGCTAAGGCACAGCCCTTGCTTGGTGTGGTTTGCCGGTGATTCAGGATTTGGGACTCAGAACCCCGGACGTGTGTATTAGTTTCTCTCTCTTGCACGCAAATTCAAGTACATTTACTTTATTATCTTCCTCATGCCTATCCCATTAGTGTAAATATTTGGATAGCTTGGACTAGCATTAAGATGCAGATTCACACCCAAAAGAAAACTACCAATACCAAAAAACTCTCTATTCCTAGCCTCAGTGATGAAATATTAGAGTAAAAAGGTGAATATATTTTCAAATATTCATCATCATCACCATCAACAACAACATCATGAGGTGACCTGGCGGTCTAGGGGTAAGGTGTCAGACTTCTGTGTTGGCGGCCGGGGTTCAATCCTCGGTCCCGGCATAGATTTATCTGATTACTAAACCCTTCCTTCACCTCTGACAAGACATCTTGTGAATTTGTGGAGTGCCAGGCCTCCACCATGGTTCGGATTCCACGTTAAACTGTAGGTCCTCCATTTCATCTCACAATCACCCTACCATAAGACATTAGCGTAAGTGCGTATAACCCGAACGGGTAGTATTTATTATTATTATTATTAGCACCGCGTCTTACTACCCGTTCGGGTTATACGCACTTACGCTAATGTCTTATGGTAGGGTGATTGTGAGATGAAATGGAGGACCTACAGTTTAACGTGGAATCCGAATGGCGGTGGAGGCCTGGCATTCCTCACATTCACAAGATGTCTTGTCAGAGGTGAAGGAAGGGTTTGGTCATCAGATAAATTTATGCTGGGACCGGGGATTGAACCCCGGCCGCCAGCACAGAAGTCTGACACCTTACCCCTGGACCACCAGGTCACCTGAACGGGTAGTAAGACGCGGTGCTAATAATAATAATAATAATAATAATAATAATAAACATCATGAACTGTTTCCAGCCTGTGGTAGAGTCTTTTTAGTAAAATTCCTCCAGCTCCCTTTGTCCTTCCACCGTTCTTCCTCCTGCACTTTCTTACACTCTCCTTCTCTCACTTGCACACTTGCTGCCATCTGTTCCTCCCATATATTCTTTGCTGTTTCTTCACTACATACTTCATATCCATCAATCTACTTGGAATCCTTTCTCCTTCCACACTCATTGCGTGTCCATACCATCTCATTCTAGCTTCCTCTACTATCTCATGTACCCCAACTCTAGACATTACATCTTCATTCCTAATCCTATCCCTTCTTGTGACAGCTAGCATGCTCCTCAAATACTTCATTCTCATGGCCTCCACTTTATTTGTTTCTCTATTAACTATTTATTGAATTTGGTAAAGTATAGCCAAGTATTTACCCAGGATTGCAGTGTAGAGAAACAGTTATTTTTGCTGCGAGTCGATCTCGGTGGTCTTTGGGTAAAGTGCTTGCCTTAGAACCCGATGTTCGTGGGTTCAAACCCAGCTGAGTTGACGGGTTTTTCTTGAGCGATATAATTAAATCCGTAGCACAACTTCCTTTGGCGAAGAAGTAAAGCCGTCGGTTCCATGTGGATTGTGACATGTAAGAGAACCCTAGAAAGAATGTTAAAATCCCTTTCGCTCTTGCTCCTAGAAATTATCATGTGCTGATATAATTGGTCAGTTTATAAAGTGCACGTTAACCCACCTCGAGGGAGTAGTTTGTTAACGCGCTAGTTTCGTTATGATCTAGACTGCTGAGAACGGGGAGATCGAGGTTCGTATCTCGCTCGGGTGAACTGGTGAGGGGAGGTTCCTAAATTGTTTTAAATGCGGGTCCACTTCCTCTATACTCAACCTTCCCAATTCCTAACACATTAGCTTAATTAGTACTTAAGTGTATAACCCGAACGGGTAGTAAGACGTGGTTCTAAGTATTATTATTATTATTATTATGTACCAATTACCTATATTAATATGCTAAAGTTTATGAAAGATTAATTTAGAAGAAGTATACCCGCATTTGCGTGGAAGTAGAGTGGAAAACCATTTAAGGAAAACACAGTACACTTGACTGGTATTTGAAAATCGATCTCCCCGTCATCGGCAATCCAGTCTATTGTGAGAGTGATTCCTTAGACCATGCAAAAACTGAGGTGGTTAATATTGAATGATTATTCGTATCTAAAGTAAGAGGATAAAATAATATATGGAGATTTTTAGGTGATTGCACCAGCATTCTCTTGTAATGAAGTGAGAGAAAAAAAATGGCGAGAATAATACATTCTCGGTTGGCCCGGCTGCGATTTGAGTTCTGGCACCGCGAGTTAGAATCAGACGTGCCAACCACTCGGCTATCCTTGCAGGAAGAAACGAAGGTTTGGTTATGAAATATTAATATGAATCCAAGCTCGGTCTTGGAAAGTTTGGTTAGCTCCCACAAGAATGATCTAACCGCAAGGAGCAGCGATGATCTAACCAAGTGATTTCAAAGCTATTTTTAGGGTGGGCCTATCCGTGACTTTTTAATGTCTGCGTCACAAGACCCTTTAAGATTATCCGCGTATTTACATTATTGGAGTAGTTATGAGTAAGGTTGAATTTAAAGGAAATGTAGCCATATTTTCTTGGAGGGAGGCTCACTTTCACATTTTACTACACGTCTTACTATAATTCCGTAGTATACATATTTAATAGAAAGTTTACAGCTGTAAGATGGATATTTTGACCATTTATCAATGTTGTCTTATCTTCGTTTATCTGTTTTGTACATGATATTAATGTTCTTACTAAAGCGATCCAACTATATTTAATTTGTCAGGGCAGAAAGATTTAAGAACCATCTACTTTTCTTAAATTCGGGATATTTTTGTTCGTTATGAATATTAGCTATGATAAATTTCATCTCTGGGATTATTGCTAGGACCTTATTTTGTAATCTTATTTTTATTTATTTTTAATCGTGGTGTGTCCCTACCTAATCTGGATAAAAATTTGTAAAAAGTTATAAATGTTTAAAGTTTGTAAGAGGAATGATGACAATAATATTTAGAAAATATATTAGGTACCTGTTTTAAAAATGCTCCTATACGAGCAACATCATCAGGAATGTATAGTGTTAATCCGTACGTAAGTGTGGAATAGCTCTGTCTTTTAATTAAATAAGATATGAAAAATATAATTAGTTTTGTAATTATTAATTTAAATAAAAAGTATGTATCAATGTTCAGGACGAATTCAAATTACTCAAAATATATATTCACTAGCATATATATTTTTTAACTTAAACCAGTAAGTAGGCATAATATATAGTTTTAATATTTTTTTCAGTGTCATATGTATGTGCCAGTTGAATGTATTGCTGTTAAACTGTACGAAAATACCAAAAAACCTTTTCAATCAAAATATCAAACCTAACTTTAAAGTTCATGCTTTTCCCCTGCTGCATTGTAGACCATGTATCAAGTTTTATTTCCCCAGCAAATGTTTTTAACACTATCAAGAGCTTGTTTTTATTAATAATAGATTTATTGTAGAGCATTTGATAATTGTTTTGAATGGTACTGTTTAAATATTACGTATTATTGTTTACTAACACTTACTGTATCGGTTTAATAATTGTTAGTGATTGTTTTAATAGGTGGCATTTTTCAATTACCTATTTGAACGATGCCTGTAACGATGGTCACATGGGGATAAGGTGTCAGTCTTGAAAAAAAGACTGGATTGTTTTAGAGAAGGAGGTCATTAAGTTCGAATCTCAACCGGGTGAACTGAGAGGTGGTTTTCCATATGTCATTTATCAGTGTGGTTTTCCATATGTCATTTATCAGTGTGGTTTTCCATCCTCTCTCCACACTATAGTAGGGACACTTATCTAAACTACTCTTCCGATGTCTACCCATTAGAATAAGCCGTTAATAGCCTTAGTGTTAAAACTTACCAGTAAAACCGTTCTTGTTGTTAATAGCCCCTCATTTTGAAAAGCCTTTAAACACCAAATAACAATACAAATCCCTTTTGTCAATCTTCATTCCATTAGGCAAGACTGTATACATCCTTCTAAAGTTCAATTTGTCAGCTCAAGTTCTGCCTTTATCGACCTTTATTCTTCTGTCCACTCTAGGGGATCCTGTCGCGTAATGGTCCCCGCACAAATTGTCAGTCGAATTCCACTCTCATTTCCAACGAAGTGTCACGGGTCATTCATTCGCCTTCTCTGAGAGGGGAAACGACCGTTTTGTAGCTATAGCCCGACCAAATCATATGTGCAGCGCGACACGATCATATTGTAGATATAGCCCGACCAAATAATCTGTGCAGCGCGAAACGATCGTGTTGTAGCTATAGCCCGACCAAATCATCTGTGCAGCGCGACACGATCATGTTGTAGCTATAGCCCGACCAAATCATCTGTGCAGCGCGACACGATAATGTTGTAGCTATAGCCCGACCAAGTCAACTGTGTATTCATAATTTGCCTGATCACGTACAGCCATTATTATGTACTGCATAAAAGCAAGAGTAGGTGGTTGTCGTTAAATTTAAGTTGTCTTAGCATAACTAAAGATGAACGAGGAATTAATTTGGGAAATGATTCTTGAATAACAGTTCGAACAAAAAACAGTTTTTCAAGGATAAATTTCAAGAATTGAAACTTGACATTTTGAATTGCCGTAGTTACAACTACTACAATAAATAAGTTTTAATATATATGACATCGCTCCTACATTTATGGATCGAACTATACAATATTTACTTTAACTTTCGTAACTTTATAATAGTCATGTAAAAAAAAAGTATATAACCGTGTCTTACTACCGTTTAAGGTTATATGCATATATGATATTTACTCTGAAGTAGGGATGAAAAAGGAAGCTTTTTAGAATTAATATATCCGAATTTGCGTGGAAAGGGGAAAACCATCCTCACTAGACCCGACTGGGACTCGGATCCCTTTCTCCCCGTCTTCATCAGGTCAATCAGTCTAACACGAGTTTGACGCCTTGGATCATTCGGCCACTGACGCGGCTAATGAATTAGTTACCAATAGTTATGTTTTTGGTTTGAAATATTATTGAAATGAGTTCTATGCTTAAGATATGTGATAATTGAATACCAACCTGAAGATATAATATTTATTTGGTATGGTGATACACATTTCAAGCTACTCGTATTTTAATACAGCCACAAACTGAAAAGTTTTTCTTTACTCAGGTTCCTTCTAAACTACCATAGAGTCAAATAACTAATTTAAATAACAATACAAACCAAAAACAATACTAACAATATTGTAATTAAGTCGTTTCTCTACATATAAATACATATATATATATTTGTTAACATTACTGAGTAATGTGATAAATCTACGTATATAATTCGGAAAATGTAATAATAATAATTAATGATTTTAAAAATGTACATCTCTTGCGGTAATTATTGTGATAGCTATCCGTTAAAAAGAAATGTCATTCACGTGCAGCTGCAATAAAGCTGAACATATTGGTGAGGGTGATTCGACTTCTAAAATTGTTTTGTTTGTGTGACTATCCTTCAGGGTTATTTATAGTTTGAATTGGATACTTTTTAAATGTATTTTAAACGTTTAAGGGGGGTTGTAGAAAAATCGAGAAAAGTACACTGTCTTTGCAGTTTTTATAACTTTTTTTTTTTTGCCAAAATTAATAATATAATTACGACTTCAGTACAAACATAAAATTTAATTTTCTTCATATGGTGACTTCAACCATTTTTGAATGTATGTCATGAGTATAGCAGCACTATATGACAACTTTTTGAACGAAGAGAAAAAGTTATAACATTCTAGGACAAACTCTACAGATGTTAGAGAAATATTGAGTTTACCATGTGAAGAAAATTAAACTCTTCTGTTTGTAGGCCTACTGAAACAATATTTGATCTAGCCCGCTTCGGTGGCTGCGTGATCTAACGTGCTAATTTCGCAGTAAACTAGACTGCCGATGACGGGGATATCGAGGTTTGAATCTCGGCCGAATGTATTAAGGGTGGTTCTTACAAACTGGTTTTCCACTTTCCCCCCACGCAAATGTGGGTAAACTTACTATACATATAATCTCCCTAATCTCTAAAACCATTAGCTTAATTAGTACATATAGGGGTAAAGTGTCAGACTTCTGTGCTGGCGGCCGGGGTTCAATCCTAGGTCCCGGCAAAGATTTATCTGATTACCAAACCCTTCCTTCACCTCTGACAAGACATCTTGTGAATGTGAGGAATGCCAGGCCTCCACCGTGGTTCGGATTCCACGTTAAACTGTAGGTCCTTCATTTCATCTCACAATCACCCTACCATTACACATTAGCGTAAGTGCGTATAACCCGAACGGGTATTTAGGCGCGGTGCTAATAATAATAATAATAATAATAATAATAATTAGTACATAAGCGTATAAATCAAACGGGTAGTAAAACGCGATGCTAAAAAAATTATATATGATATAAATATATGATTTACTTAGATTAAAAAAAATTTGCTATAAAAACATCAAACCACTGACCCTTCCTTGCGTTTTTTGCATATTCACCTTAAGTTCTGTTAATCTCTTTCGTTTGTGATATTTTTTTAAATGATTAAATGCAATATAAACGTGTTTATATTATCTCCTATTTTTTTCTTCAATTTTCCCTTTCCGCTTTTGAATTGTTCATCAGACACTTTATCTCAGATGGTAGCGTGCCTCACTACAGAGCTAAGGGTTCCGGGTTCGATTCCCGACATGGCCGGAAAAATTATCATTGTCTAAACGTGGGTTTCCCCTTTTACGATGATGAATTAATGTCAGTGGGCTGGATGATGCGTCTGTTTTATTAGTCTAAAAGTCTTGTGCTGATATAATCAATTGTTTCAGAAAGTGCACGTTAAGCACCTTAATGAAATGAAGAAAAATTAAGTTTATTCAACCTTAAACCCAGTTAGAAATTTTGATGCCAACATTAGCTAACTTAATTATTAGAGAAGAGTTAATTTTATTTCGTGATAGTAGACTACTATGTTATTATTATTATTATTATTATTAGCACCGCGTCTTACTACCCGTTCGGGTTATACGCACTTACGCTAATGTGTAATGGTAGGGTGTTTGTGAGATGAAATGGAGGACCTACAGTTTAACGTGGAATCCGAACCACGGTGGAGGCCTGGCATTCCCCACACTCACAAGCTATGATTAATACATGTCTTGTCAGAGGTGAAGGAAGGGTTTAGCAATCAGATAAATCTGTGCCAGGATAGAGGATTGAACCCCGGACCCCCAGCACAGAAGTCTGACACCTTACCTCTAGACCACCAGGTCACCGACTACTATGTTAATTTTAATATTAGTTGTAGTTTTAGTTCTACGTTCGATAGGAATATTTATTAATAACAAACACATCGAAATCCTAATACGGTCAATCCATCCAATCACTATTAAATGTATAAAAACGAATACAGAACAAAATATTTAAAAAATAATATACTGACGTAATCGGTTATCGACTTCCCCGGGATTAAGTTCTGGCTATGATAATTTGAGGGAAAGAATCGATCTCTCCCTCTCAATTTGAGTATTACACTTTGTCGAGCTGTAGCTACGCACCGAATTCTGGGAACAGTTTTGCAACACAATTTACTGCTGTCCCATAAGGAATTCGTGTTGAAAACAACCCCTAACAAGAACCATTCTTGGAGAACCCATTACGAACTAATTAACTAGGGGTTACCCTGTCTTGCACCTTAGTACGTCTTCCTAGCCTTATGAGTTCCGAACTAAATTCCGAGCATGGTTGGAAATTAACTATCGTGGAACTGAATTAGTTCCCTTTCACCTAACGACGTTGCCAATTTGATGAATTAGAAGCTATTTGGCAAAGCGGGTTGAATCTTGACTTGTCACACCTAAGCACTCCTAAGTATTATCACACATACGAAATAGAAATAAGAAGGATGAAAATAAACGTTACACTTTGCGAGGCCATTTTTTTAATAGCTAATAGCACTTTCCCTCTTTCACTGACTAGTATAAACACCAATACCTTATGCTCCTGGCCAGTATTAAACTTGCATTTCAAATTTAACTTTCCTTATTTCCTATTATAGCTATACAAATGCTTCCACCGACATTTTTAGTCCTCATTCTGGCAGGAAAGTCCCTACATGCCATTTTAGTCAAGAAGCGTAAAAGTACCAAGCTAAAACCATTAATGTTGACACCTATAATATCTATTAATTTTAATTTACTAAAAACAATCAATTATAGATTGCAATCAAGCTCATTACACATGTAATCCTCGCTGTGAACATCGACATTACATCCATTTTGGAGGGCAGGGGGGAGAAGGGTGTCCTTTGGCTCACATTTCTGAAACTGAAAGTTTATGAAACTTGTATAAAATATCAATAACTTTTTTAAATAGACTCATAATTTTAAAATTAGCTCATGGTTTATGTTCTTCTGGTTTATTTTGTTTATCTAATATTGTTTATGAACGATCATCAGGTAGATGATGTAGTTTAATAATTAATAAGGGTTTAATAAAGTTTATACCAATAATAGTTTTGTGGTGGTTTTTGTTATGTTTACGTAATATATAGACTCACCCCCTCCCGTATTATATTAGATGAGATTAGATTATTAAGTAGATTGGTTTCTTGAAATTCATTTTATATATTAATGTTAGTATTGATTCCTTTTTTTAGTGCAGATTATATATTTTTATATTCCTATAGACAACATGGTTTGATATACTCAGGCTTGTTAAATTGTTCAATAGGCTATATTCATCTCTTTTGATAGATTTTTTCGCTACCTATAAAAACACAAATAATATGGTAAAATGTTATCAGTGTGGACAGAAAAAAAAATATATTTTCCCAAAGTCCTCTTTCCATGAAAATTAAACTCTAGATTAAGTATAATTAATTTAAGTTGTTAAAGTCAGTACTGGTGGACCCTCTACTAACCGATGCCTTGGATTTGTTGGTAGCACGTCCTGATAAAAGCCAAAGATCCCGAGTTTGAATACCGATATAGACCAATAATAATAATGCACATCCGGGCTACATCATTCTTAGCCCAATAATGGAAGGATTAACCAGTACTAATGTTCCGTTGCTCAGGGAACGCCCGAATGTACTAATCGTACATCCTTTCCGTGGAGGTTTTTTCCATATCACAATGAGATGAGATGAGGTGATGGTGATAGTGAGTATGAGGGTTTGGAACCAGTGGATACACTTAAACAATTAACCAAACCCTGATGACGCTTTGGAGTAATTCCTTTTTCAGGAAAAATTTCCACAGTACCAGCGGGGAATCAAACCCGGGACCCCGGGGCCGGTTAATGGACCGATAAATTGATTATTTATGAAATAGGGGCTACTCCTAACTCAAGGGCTGGTGTATATTCTCGAGTTTAGTGAGTCGTGTGTGGGTGTGTTACATTGTTTGATAAAGTACCGTTAGTATAAATGTTGGAGTGTGTTGTTGCAGTACTTCCAACGCAACACCAAGCTGTGTGACGTGAACCGCCGTCTCAAGAGTCAGATCTGGAGTTCCGTGGTCACTATCGTGCTGGTGGAGGGCAAGAACCTACTTCCCATGGACATCGACGGCTTCAGCGATCCTTACGCCAAGTTCAGGTGAGTCGACTTGGTTCATTTAAGGGGGTTTCATCCTCACTCAAGTTCCTGATATCAATTTATTCTCGTTGTGTGTTGACTTGTATAGCCTACTTTATAGTACATGGACCCGCACCGGTGAGCACAATGACTGTATGAGCGATCTATCTGTTTAATTTAGTTAAAATTAACAAAAAAAAATTTAATATAATTCCGGAGAACCAGTTTTAGGTACACTAAAACAGAGACGGGAGTTGAACGTTGATTTAGAAAAAAGATGTACTATGTAGAGCCTACCTTAGAGGGGTGTCTTTGACTGGAGATCCGGGAATACCTGGGAGCGATGGTCTTGATCCGAGGATGGTCTTCTTAAGAATATTAATTTGTGAGAGGAGCTCCCCTAAACACTCACGTTTTATAAGTACATATTATATTAAATAAAAACACACACAGTTAACATTATTAACCTATTATCTATGAATAGTCGCGCACTCAATCACTTTGCACGGAGTTTTTTTTATGAGTTCACTCTCAAATGAAACATAGCCAGCGAGGTTCACCGAGTGTGATAAAGATTGGAATTCAACGCACACTGTTTGTAGAGTGGTACAAGACAGGTGTAAGAGGGTTTACTTGGAGTTGGAAGAGTGTAGAGGGGTGGCGAATTCTTAGAAATATTCAGGCACGCAGAGTTGAGTGAGTGTGAATAGGGGTGGAAATAACCAAGTGAAACTAGCGAATAATGGAATATTCAACACTCTCAAAGGAGTCGGTCACGTCTGATATGGTTTGCCGGTGGTAGGAATATTAAGGCTCAAATCCCGGCTGGGTGTAATGAAGATACCCACCCCCAAGTAGTGTTTCGCTCTACTTACGTGCAACTTTGTGTACACTTATTCTAAATTCTGAATTCTTCATATCACATGACGTAAATAAAGTAGGGTGTCCGAAAACAAGGTGGTTAGGAAGATATTTGGTCCAAAAAGAGATGAGGCTACTGAGGAATGGAGGAGGTTACTTTATGATGAGCTACATACCCTGTACTCATCACAATACATTGTTAGGATAGAAGTCTCGTAGATAACGGTAGGCGTGAATGGGAGAATTTAGAACCATGTTCAGCGTATAGACTGGATAACCCAAATGGGTAGAGACCTTTAGGAAGATCTAGACGCATATGGGAGGATAACATTAGAATTGACCTGAAAGCGATAATGTGTAATGACATGGATTAGATAGATAGAGTTCAAGATAGGGATAGGTGGCGTAGTGTGGCAAGTTCCTAAAGCCATAGAGTAAGTATAACTACATCTGATAGGCTGGATGGGTAGTAAGACGGAGACCAAGTGAGCACCACCGCTAAATGTGTAATGCTAGTCAAAAACTAACATGCTGCGAAGCACCCGGCTGGGTAACGAACCCCCGTATCATCCGGGTGAAAGTCCACCGGTTGTTTTATTCGAGCCGCTTGTCTTGAGTGTTGCAGGCTGGGCAACGAGAAGTACAAAAGCAAGGTGATCTACAAGACGTTGAACCCCAGCTGGCTGGAACAGTTTGACCTCCACTTGTACGATGACCAGAGTCAGGACCTTGAAGTCACCATCTGGGACAAGGACCGCTCCAAAGACGACTTCATGGGCAGGTACAGACAGATTTATATTTGTTATTATCATCTATTCCTTTAACACCCGATGTGGGATATAGGTCCGCAACAAAGCTTCACTCGCTTCATTGGCCGCATGGTCTAACGCGCTACTCTCGTAGTAGACTATATTGCTAATGACTGGGAGATCGAGGTTCGAATCTCGGTCGGGTGTGCTGAGGGGAATTTTCCCAAATGGCTGTCCATTCTTCCTCCAAACAAATGTGGTTACACTTCCTATAAAATATAGCCTTACTTATTCCTAAAAAACCATTGGTGTAGTTAGTTTTTTTTTACATCCATTACTCTTCCAGCCTATGGCCTGGGTCAGTTTCTTATTCAAGCCATATATTTTCCACTACCAGCCTGTTAGGCCTGTTGTAGCTTAATATGCCTTGTAAGCTATATACTAGGACAGGCACACCATCCAGACTCCATCTGTTAATTTATCAATGTTAAAGGGTAAGCCCATATTTTCATCCACGATAAATTTTCTTCCATGCCGGGAATCAACCCTGGGACCCTTAGCTCAGTAGGCAGACATGGCACCGACTGATCTAAGGTGCCGGACAGTGTATTATTATTATTATTAGCACCGCGTCTTACTACCCGTTCGGGTTATACGCACCTACGCTAATGTGTAATGGTAGGGTGATTGTGAGATGAAATGGAGGACCTACAGTTTAACGTGGAATCCGAACCACGGTGGAGACCTGGCATTCCTCCTATTCACAAGATGTCTTGTCAGAGGTGAAGGAAGGGTTTGGTAATCAGATAAATCTTTGCCGGGACCGAGGATTGAACCGCGGCCGCTAGCTTAGAAGTCTGACACCTTACCCCTAGACCGCCAGGTCACCCGGACAGTGTAAATTAGTATATAAGCGTATAATCAGAACGGGTAGTAAGACGTGATGCTAATAAAAAAAAAATCCTCCGGCTATTCCTTGTGGAAATTTCTCTGATAGGTTACGGATTTATATTATCTCAAAAGGGTGCTAATTGGTAGAGCACTGAAACACGTTGTGGACGTTTAAAAATTCCATATTATTTAAGAAGTGGTTTAATATTTTTTAATATTGTTTTCAACAAAATGTAGGTGAATATTACCTACAGGTCTCTGACCAGTTAAAAAGTTTAAATTTCGAGTTTGGGGCTGTTTAATTCAATGAAGCTTTAAGGCAAAATTTGTACTTTTTAATTCAAAGCAAAAGGTTAAAAACCCAGATA
The DNA here is from genome assembly GCA_901482245.1 of Timema douglasi. Lineage (NCBI taxonomy): Eukaryota > Metazoa > Arthropoda > Insecta > Phasmatodea > Timematidae > Timema > Timema douglasi. The sequence goes on from CABEEJ010002221.1 coordinate 46,137, forward strand.
TAGACTTCTTCTATCAAATATTCATATTTTTGCCTGGGCCACAACAGAAAATTTAAAACACTCTACGGTTGTTTTATAAAGATTTTTATATAACTTATCATACTTTTTTAACAAACACTTTTAACTTAAAATTTAAACTTTTAAACTGGTCAGTACTTCCTCCAACATTTTGGTAAACACAATATTTAAAAATATCAAAACATTTAGTAAATAATTGTGAGAGTTTGTCATGGCAGCAACTGTTTGACTGTCACTGCCTGACTGCTATTACAATACTGTCACTAATCAAATCATTTTGTGGCAGGATAATGTGACAGTAGCGCTGCTTCGGCAGCACCTTCAACTACCGCAGGCATGTGTGACATTGGGACAGTGAGCAATTTCCTTTTCGCACCAAGCACCTGTTATGTATCACAACTTTAACTAATGTAACATTAATTTACTTGGTTCATCAATTCAACGAACATGTCTTGATCAATTCTAAGAAAATTGTAGAAAGATTAGGCTCTTCAAATGTTAGCTTCTTTAGCAGCGTGTTCAATGCAATTAGCTCATCTCCTCGTGCTGACCATTTTCCTATCCCCTTCTGATTCTTTTTCATACGTTCCTTAAGTTGGTAACAATCAGTTCTTTTACCACTCTTATCAACAGCCTACACAAGATCCACCATTTTCACAGTGGTTGAGGTATTTATTGTCACACTAGCACATTGATTTCGGTACTACGTGTGTACTGTTGTAGCAGTAACTATCGCCCACTACCATGTCTTTTGCAGCCATGAACGTAGTGCTGTCAGCGTGTGAACGAGGCCTAAACAAATGCTAAACATGCCAGCTGAAGATCCCACTGCCAGGGGTATACAATATACATACATAAGCTCACATCTGGTCGCTTTCTTAACTATCTAATCATTTTTTTTTTTCAAATGGCGATATATCCTACTTTATCCTTGGTTTGTTTATAAAATGGTAAATCTAATTTTATGCAGTTTTTTGTTGTTTTTTTATTTGATCATTATAAGAGTTTTTTATAGTCACGTGTTTGAAGAGACAAAGTCTAAAAGTATTGTTGCGAGCTATATGAAGCAGTTGGACAGATGCAATTTTAAATATATCTTATTTTCAAGGCCGCAGCCAGCCAATAATTTTAGGGGAGGGGGATGGTTTGGTTGGCACATCCCCTAATTGCCAGAGACTGTAAAAAAATCTAAATGATAAACAGTTCTAGAAGCTATTTGAAGTGTTTTTATGGCAATATAGTACCATAACTGCTGAAGGCTATAATTTTTTTAATATTAAACCCTTCTTGAAGTGCTTTTTATGATGACACATCCCCTAATTTGTACTTGTGCCTTAATTTTTATATTGTTTGAACCAGAAATAATGCGTAATATATTTTGTTCACAAAATTTCGGGGGTTGGGGGGGTTTGAACCCCCAAAACCTCCTTGACTACGGAATTGCTTATTTTACAAAGGAAAGAATGGCATTAGTTAATGAAGGGTACAGGGGAAAAACCATCAGAGTCCAGTTTACTATTTTTTTCAGGAAATGAAATTTAAAATCTACAGACTCGTATCTTTTATACTAATACCAAGTCCATTGGTTATAATTTTTTTCTTTTATTCACCAGGGATTGGTCAACCAGCCCTAGCACAATGATATGTGTATGCAATAAACTTTTGGTGTAATTAATTTATTACATAATTTATTACAGGACTCTGATGTTTTTTCTCCTGTACTCGTATTTTTTAGAAATAAATTTTTAATAATTATTTTTACTATAACATACTAAAGATAACTATGGTATTGTAATACAATAAAACTATTATTTAAGTAGCCTAATTTAATTCAACTGGCATCATTTGTTCATTTCAATTCTCCTCAATGCGATACGTTTTTTTCAGTCCACGAGCCCTTCCGCCAGGGTACAAGGGGTAAACATCTGAAAAAGGGGAGAAAGAATTAACATTCCTTCTCGGTATCCATGGTTATCAAAATGGCAATGGTAGCTTATATAAAGGGCATAAAATAAAGAATAACTTGTGGCTTAGTGTAAACTTGTTTCCTACACATTAAAAATCACTGTCGGGTTCATCAACTTTAGGTCCTGGATCTTGTTGTTCAGTTCCCTGGACTGGAGAAAGAAGCTGGTGGTAGAAGTCTTGGGAGCTTTCCTCCTCACAGAACTTAAGTCCCTATTTTCTCCATGGGAAGTTTGATGGGTGCCTGGTACAGCCACTCTGGTTCCCTCTGCTCATTAGTAGTTGTGGGTCTTTTCTTATTGTCCTTCTCTGTTATGACCGATGACAGATATGGGCCATTGTAGTTCTCCCTGTGACTTAAGAAATGTGGTTTGACCTGAGAGACCTTCATTTGCCGAATATACCTAGTTGCTGTTGGAAGCTTTTTCTTGTAATGTGGCGTCAGAAAGTCTCCCCAGCTTTTGAACATAATTTGTTCACATGCTATAATATCAAAACGAAATAAATTTGTTCTTGCATCACGGATTACTCTCCTCCAGCCATCTGGTGTTTCAGCAATAACTTTTTTTGGAATCAGGCCCATGTTTTTGTCAGGATCCATGAAAGAATGACCTCTGAATGGAAACGTCACAGTTATTTTATGGAAGCGTTTGGAAGTCACAGTCATGTAGTGCAGGTATCGAAACATTGTGAAATTCTTGTTCTGCCCACTTGCTGAATCACAAAATATATTCAATTCTTCTACTTCAAAATCTAGGAATGTGTTTATAAAATGATGCAGGATCGATACAACATCATTTGCGCCCTTTCTTGCGACAGTGTGGTCGTACTTATACATTATGGACAAACCAGTCACCAAAACATGTATATTGAACACGTAAAAATATAGCTGACGTTTTAAATACACATCAGCGCTAGTAATGTTAGGCACTGGAAGATTTTTCCCATAGTCGAAAGCAATAGATTCTATTTTCCTTGTTTTTCTTGCTTGTTGTTTTGCCAGTCTTTTATTTCTAAAGAAACAATCTGCCTTCATCAGATGAAGTTTCCTTTCAACTTTTATTTTCTCAACTTTAGACTGTAATTCACACGGTTTTTCTTCATTAGCTGCCTGAGCTTTTTCCCTTGAGATATTACTTATCTGAGCTTTCCATTCGTCACACTGACTACATGTATCTCTGCGAGGGTAGCCAAATGAAATATTAAATTCTGTAACAAAAATTGACCTAAACTTTTCATATGAAATTTGTACCTCAGTGGTTTTTTTTCAAGAAATAATTCAAGAAGCTTTTTTACATTTAAATCTTCCGGTAAATACATTTTTTTACTATCCTTTAGACTGTAGTGAGCTTTTCGGCCTTTGAGACTGCCGAAAAAACCACGGACTTTATCAATATTCGCAGGTGGAAGTTTATTACCTCTGTTCTAATGTTTTCCTCTCCTGTCTACAGGAGGTTTTCCAGTTTCACCAAGGGACCTTTTTATTGTTTGAACCCTATTATGTGTTAAACCAAAAAAAGATATAAAGGCCTTAAAACAACCTGGAATCTCTATGGCTTTATTTTATGCAATCACTCGAACTTTGTAAGAGTAAGAAAGGTCATTAAGCCGTGCTTCCTCATTTTTTCGTGGCCGTCTCCTTTTAACCGAATGAAGGGAAATTAAACCAGCTAGGTAACAGTTTTGACTATCTCTACCTTTATCTCGGCCTGTGTCATTGAATATCTTAATTAAGGATTTTCTTTCTTCAATACTCACTTTCTTAAAACACTCGAATCTTTTACAGTTACAATCTTTACCAGTCTCGTACGTACTATCTCTGAGTTTCTTCGTAGCATCCTGGATTCTTCCTACTCCTTAACGTTTCTTTGTTGAACTTTCTGAGCCAGCCCGAGTGTTTTCGTCACTGAACGAATCAGATCCCCAAACAAATTTGTCTGGTTCAGTCATATGAAAGAATTAATTAAAATATCGCGCGTAATTAATGAATGTATTAAAGCACCTACATAACACGTAATTTATGCAAACATGAAATAATTACAACACTGGATACAATATTAAACACACAATATAATAACAATTTACAAGCACAAGTACACAACACAACACAACCCCAGTAAAGCCACATTTCACAATGTTGCAGATGTTTCACGACTCCTATCTATCGGAATATGGAGGAGTTAAATACTGGCAGCGGACTCTGATGGTTTTTCCCTGGTTCGAAAGTGACTGTGATGGTTCTTCCCCTGTACCCACTTTCTTTTTCGCTGAATAGCTTCGACTGTGATGGTTTCTCCCCTGTTTGGATTTATTATGTTGAAAGAGCTGCTCGAGTAGGATACAGTTGTACCAAAATCTCAATTTTGAATTTTTTGGACTCTGATGGTTTTTCCCCTGTGCCCTTATTATTAATTCAAGAAGAGATCTAAAATAAACCAATGTCGAGTTTGGCCTTTGCTACATCCAACATTGTTACAAAAAACATTAAGCCACCTACCCATTAGTCGAAATAATTATTGTTTCAGACAACTGCCTCGAACAAGTGTTCGATGCTGTGGGGTATCATTATCAGAAAAAAAACCCAATAAACTCACTAAACAAAATAAAAACCACTTCCATTATCCAACATGATGATGGGTGACGAAGACATTGAGTTAAGATATTTCTTCTACCCTTTGTCTTCTTTTACTTGAGGAAGAAAAAGAAGCTACGAAAACACGCGAGCTTTGTTCTCATCCAATTTATGACACAGTATACTTAATTCTCTTCTGTCGTGATTATATAAATCAAAAATATACAAAAACACAAACACGAGTTGTAACGTACTGTAGGGCTATTCTCAAACACAAATGAAGTGGGTAAATCGCGCACACGCAGTTTGCTTTCTTCTTCAAACGTTTCCATCAAGCATTGTGCAGCCGGACTTCGTCATGCAGTTGTTCCTTTATTCGAGAAACAAAAATACTCTTTTAAGACAAAGTTTTGGTCTGTGGGGACGCTCTAATTTAAAAATATAGTTTTCTTTGTAGAACAGTTTTTCTTATTCATCGAACAAAATGTTTTGTTCGATGTTGGTTTCATTTCGAGCAGTGGGTAAGCGGCCTAGTAGGTATTAGTAAGCATTTGGTTAGTAGGACATCTTTGTTACATTCCACATTGTTACTTTCCGAATTGTTATATTCAATATGTATAGGAGACCTTTAGTCGATAGGACATCTTTGTTATAGTCAACATCTATAGGTGTTAGAAGACATTAGGTTAAAAGGACATCTTTGTTACATTCAGCATTTATAAGTGTTATAAAACATTTTGTTAGTATGGCATCTTTGCTATATTCAACATTGAGTCAATAGAAGACATTGATTGACAGGCAATATTTGTTACATTCAACATTTAGAGGCAATATACGGGTGACCTGGTGGTCTAGGGGTAAGGTGTCGGACTTCTGTGCTGGAGGTACGGGGTTCAATCCTCGGTTCCGGCACAGATTTATCTGATTGCCAAACCCTTCTTTCACCTCTGACAAGACGTGTATTAATCACAACTTGTGAATGTGAGGAATGCCAGGCCTCCACCGTGGTTCGGATCCCACGTTAAACTGTAAGTCCTCCATTTCATTTCACAATCACCTTACCATTATACATTAGCGTAGGTGCGTGTAACCCAAACGGGTAGTAAGACGCGGTGCTAATAATAATAGAGGCATTATAAGACATTTGGCTAGTAGGCCATCTTGTAATGTCCCAACTTGTGAACCCTATGTTGTTTCGAAAATGAGGGATGAGACTGCAGTTTTGAATATTTTATTTACATTTTATATTTTAAATTCGGGTATTATTCTTTTTCATTTTAGAATATTATTTTAATTATTCTTTTTCATTTTAGAATATTTAAGCTCTACAGGGAGTTTAAAAGTCAATACATTTAGTTTATATTAAATGTTCCTACTGGATGCGTTGGACGATGAAGCAAAGGGAAAAGCTGATCCAGCACAGAGTTTTCGTTCAAAGAGAAATACACCTTTTCCTCAGTACAGAGCGGTTGCGTTGTCCAGCCAACCCCAAAGCTAGGAATTAAACCACTCATGTGAAAGGGCGAGATTGTCAAGCCACAAGCGCGCAATCTACGATGTCATCAGAGTTTGAAAAAAGACGCGAGGAAGAAAAAAGCGCTCACTAATACCTGAGAGAAGACAAGACGTGTGTTGTGCATCATCGCATATTTTAATAATGATAATTTAAGTACTGTGAACAGCGTAGAAACGGGTCGGTCGTATACGCTTAAATTGTTAATGATTACAGTAATCATACTTCATACTATAATATTATAAAGAGGAAAGATTTGATTTTTTGTTTGTTTGTTTGAAATGAATAGGCTCCGAAACTACTGGACCGATTTAAAAAATTCTTTCACCGTTGGCAAGCTACACTATTCCCGAGTGACATAGGCTATGTTTCATTTTCAATAAAATTANTGCTATACCACGAAGTCCCGCAATATTTCACATGGGCCAATAATAAGTTTACAAGAAGGAAGCGTGGTGAGAACGTAGTTGGCCATCCAGGAATAAAAAAAGATGCTGCTTTAGGAAGAGTCTATGGTGTTCATCCTTCTCAATCTGAGTGTTTTTATCTTAGGATGTTGCTGCATCACGTACGCGGTCCAACTTCATTCCAGCACTTGAAAACTGTGGACGGAGTTCTCAAAGAGACCTATCAAGCTGCTTGCCGTGCTAGAGGTTTGCTAGAAAACGATGACCATTGGGAAAATACTCTAAGAGAAGCATCGCTTTTGCAATGTCCAATACAACTAAGAGAGTTGTTTGTGGTCATACTTTTATTTTGTCAGCCATCGGAGCCATTCAAATTGTGGGACAGTTTCAAAGATGATTTGTGTGAAGATGTTAGACACAGAATCAGACAGGAAAATCAAGACTTCGCGTTACCATACAATGAGAATATTTATAACGAAGGTTTGATACAAATAGAAAATAGATTGTTGCAATTAAATGACAAAAGTCTAAGTGATTTTGGATTACCTTCTTCAGTTCGTACAGAAAACAATGTTGCAGATACAATGGCACATCACTACGATACAAATGATTTGACCGCTTTCGTCAATGAAAACCTACCAAAATTAGTCCCAGATCAAAAACATGCTTTTGAGACTATAGTCGACAGCGTGAATAATGACAAACGAAAAATATTTTTCTTGGATGCGCCAGGGGGAACAGGAAAGACGTTTCTTGCTAATTTGATACTTGCTAAGGTCAGAGAATCAGGGAAGATAGCAATAGCAGTTGCTTCCTCCGGAATTGCTGCAACTCTCTTGAGAGGTGGCAAAACTGCTCATTCTACTTTTAAACTTTCGCTATCTGTAAATCTTGAGCAACAATCTACATGTTCTATCCGCAAAAACGGGCCTCTAGGTAAATTACTACAAGACACCTCATTAGTTATGTGGGACGAATGCACGATGAGCCATAGAGCACATATAGAGGCCGTGAACAGAACCTTAAAAGACCTCAGGAACTCCTCTGCAGTCATGGGCGGGATTACTTTTGTATTTGCTGGAGATTTCCGACAGACTCTCCCCGTTATTAACAGAGGTACGCGAGCAGATATCATCAAAGCATGCTTGAAATCGTCTCCCTTATGGACTTCGATTGAAACATTAAAATTAAGGACGAATATGAGAGCTCATCTTCATGGAAGTGACAGTGATTTCCCACAACAACTGCTAAAACTTGGTGAAGGAATTTTCCCTGCTCCAAATTTAAGCGGATATAGTGACATTATTCTGGATGAGTATCTAGGCCAAATACTCCATGATTTGGAAAATTTAATAGATGCAGTATACCCTGATATCGAGAATTTGCACGAAAAGGACTTTCATTGGTTGTGCTCTAGGGCAATAGTATCAGTAAAGAATGATACTGTCAACGAAATAAACAATCTTATCGTTCAAAAAGTCAGCGGTCAGATAAAAAAATACAAGTCGATAGACACTGTAACTAATATTGAAGATACAGTTCATTATCCACAGGAATTTTTGAATTCCTTGAACCCTTCTGGATTACCACCACACGAACTGACGTTAAAAATTGGAATTCCAATCATGCTTTTGAGAAATTTAAGCCCTCCAAGCATGTGCAATGGGACGAGGTTGCTTATTAAGGAGTTAAAGGAAAATTTAATTGTAGCGACTATTATGACCGGTCCAGCAGCTGGTCAACTAGCTCATATACCGAGGATACCGATGATCCCAAGTGATTTGCCAATCCCATTTAAACGGCTTCAATTTCCGGTAAAAACATCTTTCGCATTAACAATTAACAAGTCCCAAGGTCAAACCTTCGAATTAGTTGGGATCGATCTGCGAAATAAATGTTTTACTCATGGTCAATTATACGTTGGCCTATCGCGGGTTGGAGCCCCTGAAAATCAATTTATTTTGCTGCCACAAAATAAAACCACATCAAATATTGTTTACAGGGAGGCTCTTACTCAATAAATTAAATGGATTTTATTTTGCGGTTATGACCTTTTAACAATTAGTATAAGTATAAATTTAAAAAATATTGAAAAATGACAAAAAAAATAAAAGTGAAAAATAATATATAAAAAAGTAAAAAAACAATGTAAATACAAAAAATAAGTTTAAGAAAATATATTCACAAAAAAAATTAATATCTTAATTTTTTGTTTTCAATGAATGTTATTTTTTTAGAAACTCACTGTAAAACATTGTGTATTTTCTTTTATTATATTATTATGCCCGTGCGAAGCCGGGATGGGCTGCTAGTAACATATAAAAGAATATGTTCCAACAATAAATCGATATAAGAGTGATCAAAGTATATATATTGAATGCGTATGAATTTATTTATATGATAATCGCGTCGATACTAAAAGCTGAGCTAGCCAGGGACAGATATCAAAATTATAAGTCGTCTTCACGAGTTCTACAATTGTCGTCCAACTAAGGGGCATTACATCGTCGTAGGTGGAAGAGGAGGAATTATTCAATCGGAGCCCAACAGTGGGGCCTATAACCTATAGGTAGAAACTTACAATCGCTGTTACATTCTACATTTAGAGTCAAAAGAGCACATTGATAGACAGATGATCTTTTTTACGTTCAACATCAATAGAAGACATGGATATATAGGCCATATTAATAGCACCAACAATATAGTAAAATGTTATCATTTTCGTCCCCAAACAAATATGTTTGTGTTTTCAAAAGGTTTCTTCCTGCTCCGATCCTACCACGGCACTCTGAAGACTCTTGAGCCTCCCTACTGTCACTTGTATCACTGTTTACGAGTTGCAACACACAAAGCGCCAGACACTTAGCGCGACAAACACTCCACAGTCTAACAATAGTCCCAACTTAAGTTCTAAACGATTCTGTGTGGAGTGTTGACCTCTTTCTTTCCTTGATGGTCTTGCTTTGAACTTTAACATAGGATTCAGTGACGCGTGTTTATAAATAGAACCGGAATGCCAAAGGATCTCTTACAATGTACAGGAATCATCTCTTACAATCAGTATTGGAAAAGATAAGTTAGTAATAATAATAATAATATTTAGCACCACGTCTTACTATCCGTTCGGGTTATATGCTTTAAGTACTAATACTCTAATGAATTAGAGGAAGTGAACCCGCATTTGCGTGGAGGGAGAGTGGAAAACCATTTAGGAAAAATCACCCCCAGTTCACCCGAGCGAGATTCGAACCTCGATCTCCCCGTCCTCAGTAGTAGAGCTCAACACGACAAGCGCGTTAGCCAGCTACGCCACCGAGGAGGGTGATAAGTTAGTAGGCTAAATATTGTTCATCTTATTTTTAGTCACAAGGGGTTAATTACTGACCTAATTCATGAGACCCACTTTAGTTGCCTATTAGTCCAAGGCGTCACTCTCGTCTTAGACTGGTCCACCGTTGATAGGGATATCGGGGTTCAAATCCTGGTCGGGTCTACTGAGGGTGTTTTTCCTAAACTGTTTCTCACTCTTCTTTCACACTAATGCTGGTAAGCTACCTCTATAATGCTTCCTTCCTCAGACCTATCTCATTAGTCATTATCATATTTACGTATAACCTGAACAGGTAGTAAGACGCGGTCATTAATTTTATAATGTTTCATAATGTAGGAATGACAAGAGTAGTTCAGGAAAAGTGTACATGCCTCAGCTTGTGGGAAAGTCGCCGTAAGTAGATCACATTAGTGTACAACCAGTCCGTCGCGTCGGTGCAAGATTTGAACCTTTACCTAACCCTCACCAAAATTCCTGTATAAGTGCAACCAACGATGCATGTGCATTCATGATAGCTATTAAACAAACTAAAAAACCTTTGATTGGCTACTATATTGAAACGGATAAACAGATTGAAAACTATGTACATGCATTATTTGGCCTAATTTCAAATCATATACCTTCAAAACTTAATTAAAATAAGTCAAAGAATTTGACAGTCATAGCGTATTAAAGATCCGCACACACAAACTAAATTCCAGATGGTCATGTTAAAACAGAACATTGCTGATTAAAGTTGGTCTAGTAGCACTTGGGATTCAATAAGAGGGTTTTTCCGCCACGTCTTACTATCCGTACGGTCTATTTTTACACATTATTAATGTTGTAAGGATGGGTAAAGTTGAATTTAGAGGAAATGTACTCGCATTTGCGTGGTGGTAGTGGGAAACCATTTATCCAAAAATGTACCCTCGTGACACCCATCAGACTAACCCCGATCTTCTTACTACCGCAAATTTAGTTTTAACACAAGAGTCACGCGTTTGACCAAAGATCCCCAACCTTTTTTCTCTGAAAGAACCCTCAAAATATTTTGTAAAATCTTGGGTAAATGCTACCTGGTTGACACACATTAGGCTTTACAGGAATAAAATTAAAAATATACGTGTAAACCAGTAGGGTTGATAGATACTAATTAACTCATACTTTTGAATACAATATTTCAAGAGTATTTATTGTCTATTTCTACTTACTAATTATTACTGTCCTTCAGTACTTGAACTTTCTGTATCGATATTCTTACTCTCGCAGTAGACTAGACTGCCGATGACAGGGAAATCAAGGTTTGAAGAATCTTGGTCGGGTGTACTGATGGTGGTTTTTCTTAATTGTTTTCTCACTCTCCCTCCACGCAAATATGGGTACACTTCCTCTAAATGTATATTTCCTAATTCGTCAAATCATTATTGTAATTAGTATAGAAGCGTACAACCCGAACGGGTAGTAAGACGCGGTGCTAAATATATATATAAATATTACCGGCACTCTTCTCTTCATATTCTTCGGATACAAGAGCTATCTTAACATACTTATACATTGCCCAAAAAATGATTGATAGTCCAATAAAACGCAAGCTTTTGAAAATTCTCGCAGAACCCCGGACATGGGCTCACGGAATCCTGTTTGGGAATCACTGTGATAGACCATGCGACCACTGATTGTGTTAGATTGCTTTGTTCTTGCTATAATTTGGGAAGTGTTACTGTCAAAATGGATAGTTTAATTTTTTCCCCTTCAGATTTTAAACAGTGGAATCCGGTACTCTTAATTTTGTATACTTAAACTGTATTTAGTTTCGTTGCGGGTAGCTTCAAATGGTACCAAAGCACCACTGGGTATCAATTGTGTTCAAATCGAATGTTTTAATAGGGATACAAGACAAAGATAGTCACACGCCTTAGCTCAGTCGGTAGCGCGTCTGCCTACGGAGTTAAGGGTCCCAGGCTCGATCTCCGGCATGACCGAAAAATTTATCACTGGGGAAATGACTGTGATGAATTAACGGCTGGGAGTTGGATGTTGTTTCTGTCCTAGATTTAAGATAAGCATAATTAGTACATAGGTATATATTATTATTATTATTATTAGCACCGCGTCTTACTATCCGTTCGGGTTAAACACACGCTATTGTGTAATGGTAGGGTGATTGCGAGATGAAATGGAGGACCTACAGTTTAACGTGGAATCCGAACCACCGTGGAGGCTTGGCATTCTCCACATTCACAAGATGTCTTGTCAGAGGTGAAGGAAGGGTTTGGTAATCAGATAAATCTGTGCCGCGACCGAGGATTGAACCCCGGCCGCCAGCACAGAAGTCTGACACCTTACCCCTAGACCGCCAGGTCCCCCATAGGCGTATAACCTGAACAGGTAGAAAGACGCGGTACTAAATAAAAATGTTTAGCCTCTATTCTTACTTGTAGAGTGCAACCACGGTGATTATCTGACATTTACAAAAGTTTTCAAAACTATTTTCATGTATTCATATATTATAGAACTATTACTTTTGGAAAATCGTATAGGCCTAAAATCCCTCCTTAAAAATATCATGTGTGGATATGTTCTCATAAACCCATCCTGGTGACCACGCGGTTTAAGACGTTATACTTGCTCTGACAAGGTCATCGTCGATGCTTGGAGGTGGGGATCGAATCCCAAACAGGTGAACCAGTAGTGATATTTAATATGTGGTCTAGTTGGATTGTTCTCCCCCTTCCTCTTTTTGCACCAATGCGTACCTTTGTACGAAGCCGCTAAACGCAGCAATGTTTCCAGGTGTTCCATCGACCTGACCAAGTTGGAGCGAGAGAAGACGCATCGTATCTGGCAGGAACTGGAGGAGGGGGCGGGGTCTATATTCCTCCTGCTTACCATCAGCGGCACAACTGCCTCAGAGACCATATCCGATCTCACGACGTATGAGGAGAACCCTAGAGAACGCACAAATCTAGAGAAACGATACGTAAGTTCTTGTTTGGTGGCGACTCTGGGGTCCCAAGACTGGAACCTATGGAGAGAGCTGGTATATGAGTGCGTGTGTCGGAAACCAACTAGTTGGTGAGCTAGTCGATGTGGCTCTTATGCTTAGACAGGGAGTAAACTGTCATGCATAGCAATCATGATGTAATATATTATAAATATAAGTAACGGCATTCCTCTAAAGTACCAAGGGCTATATTCTCCTGGTTTATGGTGTCCTCATTCTGGAGTATGATATACATCTATTGTAGTGAGGTGTCTTCCTCTTATTTTATATCCTTCTCTTATAGTCTGATGTATTCCTCTTGTTGTCTTCTATCCTTCTCTTTTAGTCTGATATTCTTCTATTACTGTATTACAAACATCTATTGTAGTATGATAGTTTCTACTTATTGTCTGATATCCTTTTCTTATTGCCTGATATCCTTCCCTTATTGCCTGATATCCTTCCCTTATTGTCTGATAGCCTTCTCTTATTGTCTGATATCCTTCTCTTATTGTCTGATATCCTTCCCTTATTGTCTGATATTCTTCCCTTATTGCCTGATATCATTTTCTTATTGTCTGATATCCTTCTATTATTGCCCGATATTCTTCCATTATTGCCTGATAGCCTTCCCTTATTGCCTGATATCCTTCCCTTATTGCCTTATATCCTCCCCTTATTTCCTGATATCCTTTCCTTATTGACTGATATCCTTCCCTTATTGCCTGATATCCTCCCCTTATTTCCTGATATCCTTCCCTTATTGTCTGATATCCTTATTATTGTATTATATACTTCTCTTATTGTACTATATACTTCTCTTGTGGTAATTTTTCTATTGTAGTCTTAGATACTCCTCCTATTGTTTTATATCCTTCTCTTGTAGTTTGATATCTTCCTCTGATTGCTTTATATCCTTCTCTTGTAGCCTGATATGTTCCTATGATTGCCTTATATACTTCTTTTGTAGTCTGATATGTTCCTCTGATTGTTTTATATACTTCTTTTGTAGTCTGATATGTTCCTCTGATTGCTTTATATACTTCTTTTGTAGTCTGATATGTTCCTCTGATTGCTTTATGTACTTCTTTTAACTAATATACTTTTCTTACTGTCTTATATCCCCCTCTTATTCTCTTATGCCCTTCTCCTTTAGTCTCATAACGTTATCTTAAAGTCTGATATTTTTTTCTTACTTTCGTATGTCCTCCTCTTTAAGTCCGATAACCTCCTATTGTTTTATGTCCTTCTCGTGTAGTATGATATAATTTTATTATTGCAATATGTCGTGTAGTCTGATATCCTTTTCTTATTGTATTATGTCCTTTTCTTGTAGTGTGATATTCTTCTCTTGTACTCCGGTATCCACCTCTTATAGTCTGATATCCTCCTTATTGTTTGATATTCTCCCTCTTAGTGTCAGATATCATCCTCTTGTTGTCTGATATTCTCATCTTGCTCTCTGATACCCTCATATTGTCTGATATCCACCTCTTAGAGTCCTATTATACTCCTTATTGTCTGATATTTTCCCTCTTGTAGTCAGATATCCTTCTCTTGCTGTTTGATACCCACCTCCTATGGCTGTTGCAGGGGTTGATACACACGTTCACCAACTTACGGGACGTGGGCCACCTCACGGTGAAGGTGTTCCGGGCTCAGGGGCTCGCGGCGGCCGACCTGGGGGGCAAATCCGATCCCTTCTGCGTGCTGGAGCTAGTCAACGCCCGCCTGCAAACCCAGACAGAATATAAGACCCTCACTCCCTTCTGGCAGAAGATATTCACCTTGTAAGTAGTTGATGAAATATTTCTGTTATTTTTTAATGTTCAACACGAGGGTTGTTAAAGTCTTAACCACAAATGTAGATATTGGCAAAGTAATTTAGAATGCTCCTACATCATCTAGAGGAGAGGCTGGCAAGAAACGAATTTATAAATCCCAACTAAAGAACTACCCCCATTACACAAAATAATAATTCAACTAAACTATATGTAAACTCCTGGTGGCATTACGGCTTTCTTATAAGCTACACTATTGTGGGCCAATAAAGGTATTTTAATAAGGTCTTTCCTACAGTTTTAACTTGCGTTTATACTTCTTTTTTTTTAATTCCTCCAATATATACACACGTTAAATTCGACACTACCTGTGTGACTGCATGAAGATAATGATCGCAAAGAGCTTCTCCATGCTGCCTTTTAGAAAAAGGCATAATGCTTAAGTCAATTCTGGGGCCACTATTATTGTCTAAATTAATTACTGATACACTTTATTCTTTGTCTCATTGTTTCACCTGTATGAATATAATGTTCAACTGTATTTATATTATAAAATAAATATAAAATTAAATTTATTCGTGAATTGTGAGGTAATAATACTATAGTGATTTAACACTTTTAAATAACTCAAGGAATCTGTATGCATGGACTTGATGTCAAATATAAATCTCCTATCTATTCAGGTGGATCATATGATCGTAATTATTTTTTTTAATAGCTTGGGTCTTTTACTACAGTACATTTCTTCCATGAGATAGCATGTTTATGCAGTTGTTGGTGCAGTTATGTAATGTTGTGTAGCATACCCTGGTATGTTTAGGCGCTAGAGCTTTTTACAACAGTAAATTTCCGCCGTGAGATAGCAGGTGTATGCAGTTGTTGGTGCAGTTATGTAATGTTGTGTAGCATACCCTGGTCTGTTTAGGCGCTAGAGCTTTTTACAACAGTAAATTTCCGCCGTGAGATAGCACGTGTATGCAGTTTTTGGTACAATTATGTATTGTTGTGTAGCATACCCTGGTATGTTTAGGCGCTAGAGCTTTTTACAACAGTAAATTTCCGCCGTGAGATAGCAGGTGTATGCAGTATGTTGGTGCAGTTATGTATTGTTGTGTAGCATACCCTGGTATGTTTAGGCGCTAGAGCTTTTACAACAGTAAATTTCCGCCGTGAGATAGCACGTGTATGCAGTTGTTGGTGCAGTTATATATTGTTGTGTAGCATACTTAATTATGTTCAAGGCTTATAAAAGGGTACAATTTATTTTTATAAAAATATAGGAGCCTACAATAATTGCTTATAAAGTTCCTTTAAAATAGGAGCTTAAGTCTATCCAGCATAGGAGTTGTGATGACAGCTAATAAAAGCTACCAAACATACTCTAATGTATCCAATCACCAAACCATATGATCTGAAAGACCATTTGTCACTTTTGGAAGTCAAAACACATTCATAACAAACCATTTGTTTTTAAAAAAAATTAACTGTTTTTATTTTATTGAAACATGAACTTATGAAAATAACCATTTGGATGTTTTTGTTTGTTTTTTGTTGAACCAGCGTCTATGGGTCACCTAAAAATACTTTTTAAACGGGAGCTTCTAAAAGGCTGGCTCTATTCATAGATTAAAATGGCAAAAGTACCAGACTATATGAGAACGGTTGATGACGTTATGTAAACCGTATTCGGTTGTGTTCTTGCGCATGTGTTCACAAATTAAAAAGTTTTAATTTGAAATTAATATTTTGTATGGCTCTTTCAACAAATTATTAAAAGAACTTTCTTTTATTTTATAACTTAAGAAGATAAAAGTGTGAATATAAATCTCTCTAACTGAATATTTCATGTACTTTTTATGGTGTTATTTATTTATTTTTAGAAAAAGCAGGACCAAAAAATTGTCAAACATGTAATGTAGGCCTCTATGTTACCAAAAATCAAATAGAGGGAAAATAATTAAGATAAACTATTTATTAAAACTCCCTTTTCATTGCTAATTCATAGTAACAATGAGTTTCGTAAATTCAATTTCAATGAATAAATATTAATGTCAAGAAAAACTTGTTCATACAGATACACACATATATATATATTTTTTTAAACTTTCATCCTTTATTATAAATACATCCAGTTTAGACAGTTGGTTGCAATTCATTTCAAACTGATACTTCAGTACTAAATAGATGGGATTCTGGAATGAGAGAAGACCTTTAATGTAAACTTCCTACATAGAAAATTTATATGAATCACATGTTAGATAGAAACTTCAATTGTCATTTCACGTGTACATAACTATTAGTAAATTGAACGTGTAAGTAAAACTTGTATAAAAGATAAAATTCTAGGAAGAAGTTGATCACGTTAGCACTGTTAAGAGCCTGCCTCCCATTGCAATTAACTCTGTGATACAGTCAGCTAAAAATCGTTAATTTACATGAACACTGTTGTACGGGAATCATTTCTGACTAAACATGAATGAAGATAAAGAGTTAATAGAAGTTCCTAATACTGAACATTGTTGAAATATTAAATTATATTTGAATATAAACTGTATTAAAAAGGCCGTGTTTCACCATTTTAAAATGGCTTCACAGATAAGCACTGTGCACAAATCTTCATTCTATCATAATAGTGACATACTGTAGTTAAAAACAAGAAACTTAGTCCCCCATCGTCATGGCGGAAAATTTTGACTAATCATTCAAATAAAAATGCACTGCACATGTTTCTAGCATATGGTAGGTATTTTCTTTTTCCCTCTACTCCCATACCTCACGCATGTGCGCACGCACGCACACACACACACACACACACGCACACACACGCAGATGTGAGCCGGGAGCTAAGTTGGGCCTTAAATTTGAAATGTTTTCTTGGTTTGAAAACAGTACCTCTGGGTGTACTGCCTGCTCTTTTGTAGGACTAATGGATATGACCCTAAAAACAACTGTCCTTCAAAAAACACTGTATGGTCACCCTACCTATAATATATTTTGTTGCCACTACCGTGAGATAATTAAGAATCAAATAGCCAAAGCTATTATTTATGCTTATAGTGAAGAGTAGTCCATCTAATTATCATATTCTGAAAATTGAAAAATGACACCTGGACACGGGAAACAAACCCGGAACATTTGGCTTAGTACGCCAATGCTCTAACCACTGAGCTATCCAGGAATCGTCTCGTATCCAGGGTAATTCTTCATTCATATTGTAAGGCAGACTCTATGATGGACGTGCGGAAATTGTGGCAATAATAAGCTAACTACCGAGTCGAAGGTGGCTGCGTTAACTGATAGATCGTGATCTTAATACAATCACACATTTGTAGCCGTCGATTTCCTCACGTCCATCATGGACTCTGCCTTAAAATATGAGTGAAGAATGACCCTGGGCACTGGACGATTCCTAGATATCTCAGTGGTTAGAGCATTGGCCTACTAAGGCAAAGGTCCCGAATTCAATTCCCGTGTCCAAGTGTCAATTTCCAATTTTCAGAATGTGAAATAATTGGTTTTATTAATATATTTTCTGCTTTAAATTAGTTACGAAAAAGCCAATATACAGTAATATTTATGGAAGTATTATTAGAAGTCTTTGATAACTCTTTTGATATAAAATATAGTATCACTAAGAAAATATCGATTTCCACATAGTCATTGGTGACTTTAAAACAATGTTTGCAATAAAAATCTTCCGCCAGCTGTCAGTTACCACCACTCCTACGCTGCATAGACTGTAGTTTGATTCTAAAAAAAGAAAACACATTACAGTGAAAATGTTATAAACTATAAGTTATTTTTAGTTTTTTTTAATTTGTTTTAAATACACCGAAAATAAATGATCATCAAAGTGTGTTTATTTATTTTTAGAGATGAAATGCTTGAATACTCAAATCCTACAATTTTCGAAATTTTAAAGATTTGAAAAAACGAAAAACAAATACCGAGTATAAATATCAATCGCTTGACTTGAAGACACGATTTTATACAAATTTTAGAAGGAATTATATA
The DNA here is from genome assembly GCA_901482245.1 of Timema douglasi. Lineage (NCBI taxonomy): Eukaryota > Metazoa > Arthropoda > Insecta > Phasmatodea > Timematidae > Timema > Timema douglasi. The sequence goes on from CABEEJ010002221.1 coordinate 64,703, forward strand.
GTATTGGGATTTTGGGAAAACACATAATCTAGCTTCTTTTAAATAAATACTAAAATAGCAAAACTACAAATATGCAGATACTTTTATGAAAATAGCTCATTTACTCAAAAATTGATTTCATTATTCTTTATAATGAAATAGATCTGACAAAAAATTAGGTACGTTGAATACTCGAAAATATCTCGAAAATTCAAGGAAAAAAATAATCTCGATCTCATCTCGAAAGTTAAAATATGAATCTCGAAAATTCGAGAAATTTTTAAAAAAAGCAAATAGTGGCTCTAAGAAATTAAAAAACAAAACCAGGAATTTATTATTTCCAATAAACTATAATAACACAAACATAGGCTGAATTTCCCCCTCCACCCAAAAACAGCCTTCATTAAGAAATATTTTGGTTATAAATATTGATTTTCAACATCCAACTTTGACAAAATAAACTGTTACCCTACAAAATTAAATTATAAATGGTGTTCTTTGTAACTACCTATCACTATTTTATTAATTGCATTTAAAATGTGTATGAGTTATATCCAAGTGTTTGAATGAACTATATATTTAATTAACTTTTTTTTTTACTTTCAAAGGACTTTTTCTTGCCTCGTTCTTGTGTCTTGATATCTTTCTATATTCTCATCTCAAGATCGTCACGAACTGAAAAAATGTTTCTCGTACATCCCTACAAAAAATTAAAACAGTAATCATCTTAACATTTTGTTAATTGCTGTCTTACCGAAGCTTATATGAGGTCAAATAAAAGTACCTTGGGTATTGAAAAAATTAATAATTTCACCATAAATGAACATATTGTGTTAAAATTTAACTGTTTACACAAATAAGAACTCAAAAGCCACTAGAAATTGTATTAACCTTGTTGTTTAGAAGGAAAACACATTAGTATAACAACATCTCTTTCAATCACTGTGTGTGTGTGGGTGTGTGTTTGTGGGTGTGTGTTTGTGTGTGTGTGTTTGTGTGTGTGTGTTTGTGTGTATGTGTGTGTGTGTATGTGTGTGTGTGTATGTATATGTGTGTGTATGTATATGTGTGTGTATGTGTATGTGTATGCATATGTGTATGTGTGTGTGTTTTTTGTTTTTATGTTTGACATTCTTACGATTGCGATGATCCAGCTTAGAAGTAAACCTTTCAACAAATTTTTTATTGTATTCTTTGAAACTGGATTTCATTATTTGTTTGGCAACTAAAACGTTATTTAAAATTCTTATTCCAGAAAATATCAAAAAATTAAACCATAATGTGGGAATTTAACCCATAGGTTGGTATAGACAACTTTTTTCTAACCAACTGTAACAGGCTAGAGAGGATGAATTTTAAGCAGCTTTACCGGTATTTTTCTGAGTAAATGATGGATTTTAAGCAGCTGTACCAGTATTTTACCAAATAAATTATGGAAAACTGAATTGGGAAGAAATCATAGTTCAACCTTTACTTTGAAGGAGGAGGCTATGTTTGATAACCACTCACCTAACACCACCATATTAATATGTTAAAACCTCTTCTAATGTTCATTTTGAGTCCTAGTTCAGCAACTAGACCGAGAAAAATTAGTAGTTGCATATGATCAGTAATGTACAGTGAAATCTCCCGTAACGGACACATTTAAAATGCGGATTCTACTTTATAACGGAGTGTTTAAATTTCCCCGGCAAAATAACATCGGCTCTTATGGCAAAACAACTTCCCAATAACAGACGCTGCTAGAAACACATATTTATGTATAAAAATACCTAACAAGCAGACAAAGATTGAAAAAAATCAGTCCATACACACTATTTTTACTGTACTAATGTCGGGAATGCCATTGTCTCACATGAGGTGAGAAATCTGGCTTTATTCTTCTTCTTCTTCAAAGGAAAGTTTCTAAAATATCTTACATGGTAATGGCTAGGGTACTTAAGATGTCTCACCTACCTGCCTTCCTAGCCCTCAGTGGGGGTTGTTCCATCAGTTAGTTTGTACTCATGGATTCCCACTCTCTCTTCATGCAAATTCGGGTACATTTTCTCACAATTCTCACTTTTCTATATTCCAATAGTGGAAATAGTCTGGGCTGATAGTGAGAGGAATGTTTGTGTTGTCAGCAATGTGAAGGACATCAACTCTGTCCTGGAAGTGACTGTATACGATGAGGACCGAGACCACAAGGTGGAGTTCCTGGGGAAGGTGGCCATCCCCCTGCTCAGGATAAAGAATGGGGAGAAGAAGTGGTACGCCCTCAAAGACAAGAAGCTGCACATTCGGGCCAAGGGCAACTGCCCGCAGATACTGCTGGAGATGACGGTCATTTGGAACCCTGTAGGTCTACAGTTAGTTAAACAGTTCCATTTTGAATGGAGAGAACTTTATCTGGTGGCTAGAAAAGTTCCTAAATCTCCTTTCACATATTCATATGACAAGTTCGATAGATATTATCAATACCTCTAAAATAATACAGTGAAATGTTATGAATGTTACTGCAAAAAAAAAATCATTCTATTTCCTAAAATACCCTTCCTATGAAAGTTGGACTGTATCATTGGTGACTCGCGGTTTATGGGTGAGCCAAGTAGCCTTGACGATAATGTACTAAAAAATGGCCTGTTAATGTTGAATTATCTCTTTAAAAAGCCAATACTGTCCCCTACATTATTTATTGTGTGTGGGGTTGGTCAAGTGGGCAGAGGGAACAGTTTACTGGGATGTGCCCAAGAACCACTGGTTTATACTTGTGGTCAAAGAACGTTGAGGCGGTATCCTTCAGGTGATGACGAGCCATTTCTACGAGACTTGGTTTGAGTCCTAGTTTCAAAATTTACCGTAGTATTCCTTCGGTTTAAGTTCACAACAATTATTATGCCTACTATGCAATTACAGTCGGAATCTGGTTAATCCCCTATCAAAATTTAAAATTTATAATTTGAAATTTAATTTAACACATGATTGGACTGAAATACTCAATCCCAGTTTCATAAATATGAAAAGTTTGCTGAAACAACTATACAATCACATTCATTAAAACAGATGAAACAATGTTGTACCTTAATCACACAGTTGTTTGTGTGGCAATAATAATAATATAATATATAATAATAATATTTGGGTGAAGTTAAGGCCAGCACTTTTCTTACACTTAACCCAAAATGCCGTGAATCACAGTTTCATAGTCCGACTTAGCACGACTCAAGTTTGGCGCTACACTAAATACAAGACAAAACCTACCTAAACTCGAATGGAATAAGCAAGTTTCGTCTATGGAACTGGCTCTATTCTATTCTGGTCTAGGTACTGTCATCCTGTATTTAGTTTAGTGACGTACTTGAGGAACACTCAATCTGGATATGAAACTGGCTCTTACTGCCATCTTCATAGTACAGTTATTCTGTTCATTGGTGTTAGCACATTTTTAAACACTTCTACATAAATAAAATAACTCTCAAAGGGACTGGAAATCTGGGCCACTTTGCTTAATAGGCCTATGTATTATTCCTCAAACTCGGGGGTGACATTTCGTCACCCGAGAATGCAAGTGTTCTATGTCCAATTTTTCACTTTTGTGTAAAAGAGCATTGAAGTTTGACCTTGTGTATAAAACCAATGTTACTAGAAGACAACTCGAGCTTGTATCTTCTTAAGTAATTATTTAATAGTCTCAATTTCACCACAGGTGGATCATATGCATTCTAAATAAACGTATACACCAAATATCTCAAATTTAATCATTTTGGAGATAGAACACTTGCATTCTCGGGTGACGATTTGCTACTAAAGTTTTTATCAAGCTGGATATTGGAATTTCCTATCGTACATTTTCATAGTGACAATTTCCTGGATTTTCTCGGTTTCTGGTACACTGTTCCTTACCAGTAAATGTCCCAGATTTTCAAAAAACTCGATTATCAAGATGAAAGTATTTCTATGTGTATGTTCATGATTACAAAAATTTTATCTATACAAGGTAAAAACAATGAACATAAAATCAAATATTATTTTTGGTTATACATGGTCCATTAAAGTTAAATAATAGTATTTTATATTAAAAAAAAGTCTTGCAGTTCTAGACTTTGTGTTTTTAAAATATAATCCTGAACTTATATGCTGTTATAAATGTAATTTTTTGTTTGGTTATTTTCAGATTCGAGCCTCTATAAGAACTCTAAACCCAAAAGAAGAGAAATACATGCAAACAGAAGTGAAGTTCAAAAGACAAGTGTTTGTTAGAAATGTAATGAGGTTAAAAGCCATCATAATGTTTTTCATTGAAATTGGGAAATACATTCAGTAAGTAAATGCAAATTAAAGTATTCCCTTCCTCTCCCTTTAAGTTATCTACATTATCTTCTGTAAATCAAGTAAGCAAGATAGCATGGATTTGTAGAGATGCATCATGTTTAGATTATACACCCCATACCCACAGGTGTTTTAATACTTAATTCAGTAAATAAATTTATAATGAAAATATGGTAAGCAGGCATTAAATAACGAGTAAAGTAACTAATACAAATTCTAAAAAGAACATTTACTCTGTCATTGTTTTTCCAACTTGATTATGGAACTGTCAATGCTAAGGTAAGTTTAGATTAATTCCTAGCGCATAACTAATAATGAGTTCATAGGTTATAATGTACAATTCATGATACAAATACAATTGTTCAAAGTGAAATGTTAGATCCATTACTGGTTCCGATCTGTCATAGCTTCATATGCCTTATAATCTAACTGAAATCTAGGACAGGCAAAACATCCAGTCCCCAGCCGTTAATTTGTCACTCTGAAATTGTAAACCCACATTTCACCAATGATAGATTTAGCCCAACAGAGAGACACACTACCGAATGAGCTAAGGTGTTGGATTGTTCATATTGTAATGTTTAACTCAATTTGATTGTTGTTTTTTTACTCCTAGAAGTTGGTTTAACCACCATATCATTTGACATGGTTGATGAAATATAAACAGTTTTAGAAAGCATTAATGATATTAGAGTGGAAACTAGAAAATAATACCGTTGGGAAATGGTCAATAAGCTGTTAAATTTTTGCCTGTTTTCAAGTAATGTAAAACTCAGAATATACAAAGCAATTGTTTTACTGGTTATTCTCTTTTAGTGTGAAATATGGTATCTTACCTCACATGACAAAAAATAACTTGGGCGTTCAAAAACAAGGTGCCTAGAAAGATATTTGGTCCAAAAATAGATGAAAATATATTGATGGGTAGAAGGTTACATAATGATGAGTAATCTCACAAAACATTGCTACGGTAATAAAACTCGCACATTACGGTAGGCAGGACATGCAGTACGGCTGGGAGAATCTAGAATTGTTTTCATGGTATTTACTGGCAAACCTTATGGGAAGAGACCATTGGGAAGACCTAGATGCAGATGGGAGGATAACATTAGAATGGACCTGAAAGAGACAGGGTGTAATGAGGTTGACTGGATAGAACTAGCTCAAGATAGGGATAGGTGGTGTACTTTGTAAGTGCGGCAATAAGCTTTCATGTTTCTAATGCCATGCCATGTTTCTAATGCATTGGTTACCAAACTGTGGTTCGCGAACCTCCCAAGGAGTCCGCCAAATTATTTTGGCATTGGCGGATTTTTAACGAACAATTTGTGAAATTTCGTGAGGGACATTTACAAGATTCTATTACCTAAATTTAATTAGGTTTATCTCTTCAGAAACCTATGATTACTTTTTCTACTCCTCCATCAATAATTTGTTACGCTTTCCACAATAGGAACAGGCTCAGTGCTGAAAGTGACTTGAGACTTTATTTATCGTCTGCAGTTCCTGATTTTAAAGCTCTGTGTCATCCAAGGCAAGCGCATCCTTCTCACTAAGTCATGGGAAGAGGTGAGGAGTTGTTAAAAATTGCAAACAATTTTGAAACTTAAATCAGCATTGAATTTTGTGATTATAGAAAAGTATTTCAGTTGTGTTAAAACAGCAATTTCCAGTACAACTTTAAAAAATATTTGAAATCTGATACTTTTGTGACAATAAAAATAAGCAAATGTTACTACTTTGCTTACTTAATTTCAGTTTTAATATTTCAAATAAATGTATAATTGTTTGAACTTGTGCCTACGTAGTTTCAATATTATTCCTTTATTTTTAGTGGGGTATCCTAAAGTACCTAACGGAGCTATAGAAGGTTAATATAAAAGTATTAAACCTTTTGATTGCAATTAATAACTAAATTTCATAAAAATTAGGTATAAAAATAAGTGCGTGGCAAAGGGGTGCGTGCAACTTGGATGTTTGTGAAAGTGGTTCGTGAGTCGAGAAAGTTTGGGAATCACTGCCATAGGGTAACTAGGAAAGATTAGAACTTTAAAAAATACTTCTTTAAAGGGCTCATTCAAAAAACAATGTTCATTAAAATGTGTATTTTGAAACATAAAATTAACATAATTTAATTAGTTCTTTTACTGTTAAATACATTTATATATTCTCTTTGGTTCCCCTTTTATTATTGTCATGAATATTAGGGTATACATAGTTCTCATTAACGGAACTAAATGTAATATTTCCCCTTTGTTTTCAATAGTACCTGGTCATTGACAGTAACACACACAAAAAATTGTTAATAACAAACAGGACGTATGGTTACTAAAATATTATCTCAAACTTGAACATGATGTATAACAAGACAGTGTAGAAACACTGTACAACGACGTAAAGTAAGTTATAGTGAAGGAAACCAACCTGAAAGGATAGTTAGGCTAGACCTAGATATGGACAGACACTTTTTTTCTTAATTTCTTCTTACACTGGGAAATGTTGAAATTGTAAGAAAAAATGAAAGGATAGTTATTTTAGGCCTAGATAGGAACAAACACATTTCTTTCTTCATTTCTTTTTACAATTTCAACACTTCCAAGACCTGCCTCGGTGGCGTAGTTAGCTAACGTGCCAGTCGTGTTGAGCTAGACCACCGAGGACTGGGAGATCGAGGTTCGAATCTGTCGGGTGAACTGGGGGCGGTTTTTCCTAATTGGTTTTCCACTCTCCCTCCACGCAGATGCGGGTTCATTTCCACTAAATTCAATCTTCCCAATTCCTAATCCATTAGTGTAATTAGTACTTAAGCATAATAACTCTAATGGGTAGTAAGACGCGGTGCTAAATAAAAATAATAAACACTTCCCAATGTAAGAAGAAATGAAGAAAAAAAAGTGTTTGTCCATATCTAGGCATAGCCTAACTATCCTTTCAGGTAGGCTTCCTTCACTATTTAACTTACTTTATATTGTTGTAACACCATATTTCTTATCCAAGTTATTAGGCTATAATTCATTTGATCAACCTTGAATATAAGATTATTTGTTTTGCTCTGTATACTGGTGTTTTAATTAGCTAGAGGTTTTTTTTTTAACTATTATTAGCTGGTACATCTCAAGTTCAATGGCTGTACTTGGCAAAGCCAATGCATAAAAAGTTAAATCAAATTTATCAAATGTGTACTATTAACTATATTTCAGTCATGAACGGCTTCATTGAAAGTAATGGATTTCAACTTTATTCTTATTATGTGCTGTATATTATTTGTTGTGCATTATGCATGAATCTAAATCTAGCCTTATCCTTTATCGGTATAAAATTGGTAGGCCTGTGTAGATTTAAACATAACAGAAAATTTGAAACCAATCAACCACCATCATATCAAACATGAAATTAAATCCAACCTCTTCAAATGTTTCCTCAAAGCAAACAATTTTATTTTCTTCTTATTTTTAAACATTGGGCACAATGTCAAGTAAATTTATTAAGTGTGTGGCTGCACTTAAAACATGGATGAAATATTTTTAATACACATACTTAGGTTTTTTTATGGTTTATGTATATATATATATTAGCCAAACTTATTGCAGGTTTACACAGTAATATGCAACTTGTATTGAATTAAGTACATAAAAAAACTTGTGTGTACAGGACATGAGTTTTTTTTATAAAGGTATTTTTTGGTCATACGAAATTACATTAAAGTTTATTATAAAATCGCAAATAGTGTGAACTTTATTAGATATAATTTGAAACAAATTATATATTAAATTTTAAATATTTCAAATGTCTTAAAAGAAACAGTGAAACAGCACTTTTCATTTGTTAAATAAAGTTTTAATTTTGTTAGGATTTTTATTATTTAAACTTAAGAAACATTTTAATAAGTACTCTAAAACATCTCTAAGCTATGATTTTATCACTTTGAAATAGAAAAAAAAAAATTAAAATAGGAATGACAAAAGTAGGCTATACTGAAATAAATGTTAGTAGCATGGTGTTTCAACATGAGCTTATAGATTATTTTAAAACGATAGTTGCTTATTTTAAAACGATAGTTGCTTATTTTAATCAGACACCTTAACTCAGTTGGTAGCGTGTCTGTCCACTGAACTAAGGTGAAGGGTCCCGGGTTCAATTCCGAAATGGCCGAAAAATTTATCATTGATGAAATGTTGGTTTACCCTTTCAGAGTTATGAATTAACGGCCGGAGACTGGATGTTGTGCCTGTCCCAGACTTAAATTAGATTGTAAGGCATATGAAGCTACAACAGGCCTATCAATCTTGTAGTGGAAAATATATTACTTGAATAAAAAACTGACCCAGGCCATAGACTGGAAAGAGTAATGGATGTAAAAAACAAGTAGTTATTTGAATAAAATATTTTTAGAGGAAAGTATAAAATTAAGATTCAGGGGTCAACCAATTCCTTGTTTGATCAATTGGTGGCCCGCGGATCACATCCGGCCCGCCAAGCTCCGCAGATTGGCCTGCAGATTGAATTGAAAGTCCTGCTACTATATTACTGGAGATGCATTGTATAGTTCAGACAGTATGTAGAGGTGCCTGACCTTGAATGGCCAGAGAGATATTCAGTCTCTTATCAATGGTGGGGGAAGCTGCAAGACCAGTGTTACTCGGTCCTTGGCGCCACCAACATCGTATGTTTACAAGGGAGTGCAAGCTGACCCTCCACTGGCTTCCGTCCCACACTCTAGACCTGGCATCTCTACCTCCAAGTGCCACCACATAACGGCTGAACTATATAACATATTCTTGCTTTTAACCTTGAACAATGCAGGTAGCTGGGGGACAGGGTGGCGGAGAGTGACTCACATCTCTTCTCCCCTCCACCCAACAGCAGCCGATGTCTTGCCAGTTGATATTTGCCTGGCTTATTGTTTGTGCGTTATTTAAAGTAATAGTGGAAAGCTTTTCTTGTAATTAGTCTAAGTTTTTTAGAATGGCAATTTCTACTTTGAGTAGTAAGAAAAGGAAACTCGATTATGAAAATCATTGTTTTAATGCTGAGTGGACTAATAAGTTTGTTTTTTTATACATATATATACACTAGCTGACCCGGCAAACGTAATTTTTAAGTAATTTCTAGTTATTAATAAAATAGGAATGATTAATAGTTAATATGAGAGTTACACTGAGATAGCAAAATAATAATTGTCAACGTTACTACTACACTTGATGCATAAACAATAATGATGGCCGACAACTGTGTAGGGAGTGAGAGAAGTCTTATTGTGTGAGAGAAACAGGAGACCGGCTTCGTTCTCATCCCTACTCCGTGCTGTTTACTGGGTCAGAAGTGACACCTGTAGACAACTGGCGGGGATATCTAATTAAATGACGATTGATCAGTTATCGACCGGGGATGAAAAATGATTAAATTACTAAAATGGCTATT
>CABEEJ010002221.1:74775-89548 GCA_901482245.1 Timema douglasi
GTGGACAACCCTTATCACTAAGGGGTATGAAAAATAGATTTTGGCCGATTCTCAGACCTACTCAATATGCTCACAAAATTTCATGAGAATCGATCAAGCCGTTTCGGAGGAGTACGGGAACGAACATTGTGACACGAGAATTTTATATATAAGATATATATATATATATATAACTTTTAAAAAAAATTAATTTCACTAAAATATATCAATATTATATATATCAAATTACATTTCACTCCCCCTCCCCCTTTAAACTACAAACATATAATTTAATAATGTTCCAAATTGTTGCCAGATTGAATTAAACATCTGGCCCACCAAATATTATAATTTTTTTTGGAGTGGCTCACTTGGATAGCTAATTGAATAGCCCTGGTCTAAGGCATTACTCATGCAGTAAACTAGACTGCCAATGACGGGGAGATCAAGGTTCAAGTCCCGCTCAAGTGTACTGATGGACTTTTTTCCTAAATGGTTTTCCACACAAATGCGGGTATACTTCCTCTAAACCTCCTTCCTAATCCTTAACACATGAATGTAATTAGTACATACACATCTAGCCTGAATGAGTGGCAAGTTGTGGTACTAAAAAAAATAGAGCATGTGCATGTGTGAAATTTAATTTGAATAGAAAGTTAAAAACACAGATTAATGTCCTGAATTAAGTATTATAATTACATACCAGCACTTTTGAATATGTGGTCCAAGTTTTTAAGATTCGGAGATAGAGGTTCAAATCTCATCTAAGTGCACTGGTGGTGGTTTTATTTTCCTCTCTCCATGCTCTCTACCTAAACTTTTCCCATTCCTATTCCTTAAATTGAGCCTTTTATAAGCTTTGTGTGGCATGAGAGTTGATCAAAAATGCAAATCATTGATAAAGGATATGCATTTAAACATGAAAATATTCTTATATATTTAAAAAAAAAGTTGGAGGCAAGCAGGGACATACAAACTTTTTGTAAGGTTCCGGAATGCGGAATGGTTCCCACACCATTATATTACAATAATTTATTCAATAGCTTTTAATTTTTGATTGTTACCAACAATTTGTAACAGCATGATGATTGCATGATCGCTACATAATATGAATTGATAAATAAAACAAACTAGTTAAATATATTAGCTGTTGTATTTATAGATTTTGATTTAAGAAGGAAAAATTCATCAGTATTGATTGAATATCTCATAGATTTGGGATATTGGTTTATGTGTTTTGAGAATCTATTATTAATAAGGTCTGTACCAATTTTTTTGTTGAAACTTTTCTTGTACAGTAATACAACCTGTCACAATATTACTGTACTTTTGCTGATTTTTTGTAAGTGAATTAATTACTTAAAGTAGATTATGGTTAAAATTGGGAGGAATAGCCAGCATATCTACCTTAGTGATACTGTAGTGGGAATTGTTTATAAATAAAACAAATTAAAAACACATTTTTAAGGGCTATGTTTCAGTGTCAAAGTCGGCTTATTAAGGTTAAGAGTGTGAACTGATGTTATAAAGTAGATTATATACTGAATACAAATGGCTAAAGCTGCTTTGTAATGCAAATTATTATGCACATATAATACTTATTATGTTCTATTGATATTCCTAATGTGAATACATATGTTAATCTTGTGTTTCAGGGGTTGTTTCGAATGGGAGTCGACAGCGCGCAGTGTGGTTTCGTTGGTGCTTTTCATTGTAGTATGTTATTACTTTGAGCCTTACATGTTGCCGATAGCATTACTGCTTATCTTCCTAAAGCACTACATGGTAGGTGATAGTGTGTGACTTTTATTTTATTTGCATCCATTACTGTTTCCAGCCTGTGGCCTGGGTCACTTTTTTATTCAAGCCATATATTTTCCACTACCGGCTGGTTAGGCCTGTCATAGCTTCATATGTCTTATAAACTAACTTAGACTAGGACAGGCACAACATCCAGTCCCCGGCCATCATTTTATCATTGTGAAAGGGTAAGTCCACATTTCACCAAGGATAAATTTTCGACCATGCCGGGAATCAAACTCAAGACCCTTATCAGTAGAAAAACACACTACCAATAGAGCTAAGGTTTCTGATTGTAGTTAAAGACTACACACTATATATATACCATTTTAATTGGGTATCTGAAGCCGTTTTTTTTTTCTAGTTTACACAATAATTATAATGAAAGTAATAAAAACATAAGTCGAGTTGTGGTTAAAATGAGTGTGGTTTAGCTATCTAATCTTGTATAAAAAGAGTGACTGTTATTTGAAGAGATGCACCAGAATTCGTCTTTGAAGTAAACAGAGTACTACATTGGGAAAAATTCATCTGCAGTGAAAAAGTTATGTGAAATATTTTGTTGAAATAGGCAGACTTTTATACACACTGCAGTAGCATTTATTTTTATTTGTCACTTCTAAATAAAAATAAATAAGGGTTGTTGTTGTTGTTGTTGTTGTTGTTGTGGTGTAAGATCCAATATGTACTAACTTTAAGCTCATTTACCTAACAACTATCATAAAGGACTAAAATTGTTACTAACTAAACTTGATTTTGTTTATGTTGTTAGATAAAGTTTTAAAAAAACTCTTTTGCTTAGTATAAAGATTCATAGCCCTTTTTTTATTTAATTGGAACACTTAGGTATTTTTTGCTGAATATTACTGACCTTGATCTCATTTAAGTTAAAAGGATGCGTGGATTTAAAAGGATGAGAGTAAATTTTAACTAAGTTCACAATCCTTCGACTGAAAGGATGGTAAGCTACACTGATATTATTATTATTATTATTATTATTATTATTATCTCAAGCACATTCTATTGGAGAATAAACCTTGGTTTGGCAGTTCAAAGTCAAGCACATTAGTAGTGAATCAACTCTTTCATTTATTATTGTTTCTTCTGTTGAACAGGTAATGTCTCTGATGGGCACTTGGGGAACCCATGACGAAGATGAAGAGCCAGTTGGGGATGATGATGAAGACGACGATGAAAAGGATAAGGTACATTTTGACCATGTTCAGAAGCGTAGTAACTAACAATGTTCAAATTACTTAACATTTTCATCATAAAAAGTTTCCAGCCTGTGGCTGTATCGGTTTAGTAAATGCCTTCATTTTCCTCTTTTCTCATCATTCTTCCTCCTTTAATCGTATTCATCCTTCTCCTCTCACTTGCATTCATTCTTATTTCTGTTCCTCCAATTTCTTAGTGTCCATACCATCTTTTTTCTTTTTCCTATCTTCTTCATCTCCATAATTATTTTTGGTATTTTCTCCTTTCCCACTGTCATTACACTCTCGGTCTTGCTACCTCTACTATCTCATGTACTTCCTGTACCCCCACTCTTTACCAAATAACTTTATCCTAATCTTGTTTTTCCTTAAGACTGCTAACATGCTCCTCACAAACTTCATTTCCATTGCCTCCACTTTCCTTATCTCTCGTACATTCAATGTCTGTTTCTTACTGCATAAGTGACTATGGGTACAAAGTATACCTTATACAGCACTTCAAGAGCGCTTATCTTCTAGACTCTAATATTGAATGCTTTTTTAAAAAAATTCATAACCTAAATAACTTCTGTATTTTTAGTACTAAATCTTATCTACTTGCAAATAAATTGGTGCTCTTTTCTGTAGTATAATAATCTTCTTGAATTATAGGAGGAAAAGAAAACTCTGAAAGAAAGGCTGCAAGCCATCCAAGAAGTCACACAGAGTGTTCAAAACTCAATAGGATATATTGCAACACTGGGAGAAGCTATAAAAAAGTGAGTCATTTTATTTGTAGGATATCTGGTTTTACAGGTGTTAATATACGTGGTTGTATTAGTACTGGAAACAGTCTAATTTTTATATGAAGGGCCTTTGAGAAAAAAAAAGATATTTTTGTATCCAACATTGATCATTTTTTTAGTATACTATTGGTATTGTTTTATAGGTGTTGATTAGATATATAAGGTGATGTCTGCAAATAACATGACTTGGAGCTAGTTTAATAGTCAAACTTAGCAAGCCTCAAGTGCATCACTATACTAAATACAGGACTACACCTAACTAGACCAGAATGGAATGTGGCAGTTTAAGTGGTGAAAAAAATACCTGGGTGGTCACTCTCACAATTTAAAGCAACTATATCTAATTATTCTAAATATAAAATTGAATCGGGATTTTAATGTAAACAATGGAGAATATTTTTTATTGGTTTCATAATTACAAACACCAGGTAGAAATAGGTAGGTAGTGGTAATGTGACTTTACATCCATTACTGTTTCCAGCCTATGGTCTGGGTCAGTTTTTCATTAGAGCTATATATTTTTTCCAGTACCGGCTTGCTAGGCCTGTCGTAGCTTAATATGCCTTATAATGGTATTCAAACCCGGGTTGGTTGGCGTTTCCTAAGCTTGAGGAGATGCCCGAACCTCTTGACATGTTTGGAACAACTTCACTAGTGTTCCATTGTCATTGTCTAAGTGTGACCACCAAAAATAGTTGTGGGCCACTCCCTTGGTTTGAACAATCCCGCAGTGTATGGACTGTAGTATCCCCAATACACTATCTCAAAGTGTGACAGGGATTACCACCCTTTTCCCATTAATAAGGCAACCTTTCATCAATTATAGTTTGTTGCGGCAGCTGCGATAAGGTGAATACTTGGCTTATATTTATGTGGGTCAGCCTTGAAGTGTCTAACGATCAACATTCTTAAACACCTTGTCCTCCTTGGTCTGCTTTAACACCTCACCCCCTCTGCTGATATCATTGTTTGCAACTTGATCTTCAAATGTTGTTGACTAGTTAATTGTTTGAACAGGTGTGTTCAATGAAAGGGAGTAATAGGGTTAGTTGGAGAAGTGGGGGAATTGATGATACCTGAACTAATTGTGCTCGGACCACCACCCCTTTACAACAAACAATTCGAAAGTGAATTGTTTCACTTGAAAGTGCAGTTAGTTATCACCGAGAACTGCAACTAGTACTCCCCAGTGCCCAAGGACTCAACCTGGCTCAAGGAGCACCGCGAAACTCCCTTAAGACTGAGTGTGTGGATTATAGCTTGTCTGTGCTCCAAGGCTAGTGACCATCTCAGCATCCTCGGCCACGGCACTTATGAAGTGAGCTGATTTGATCTAAAAATCTCTAATATGGGCAGATGCCTGTAAAAAAAAGGTGAAATGTCTACCATACATAATATATTGATGATATTTTGACAATGCTAACATCATTGGTAATGCTTCGCAGTCAATTTGAGCATAGTTCCTTTCTGCTGGGGAAAGGGGTACAAGAGTTAAATGTGACTAGTTCCTTCTCAGTGTTTTCTTTATTTTCATGGGCCAATAGCGACGCCCTACCCCCACCCCTCCCTCCATATGGTGACAGATTCCATAACACAATTATTATTACAATTATTATTATTATTATTATTATTATTATTATTATTATCATCAGCACCGCGTCTTACTACCCGTTCGAGTTATACGCCCTTACGGTAATGTGTAATGGTAGGGTGATAGTGAGATGAAATGAAGGACCTACAGTTTAACGTGGAATACGAACCACGGTGGAGGCCTGGAATTCCTCACATTCACAAGATGTCTTGTCAGAGGTGAAGGAAGGGTTTAGTAATCAGATAAATCTTTTCCGGGACCGAGGATTGAACCCCGGCCACCAGCATAGAAGTCTGACACCTTACCCCTAGACCACCAGGTCACCCATAACACAATTGATGGTTGGTTGGAGTTGTAGTGGGCTAGTACCTTGTCTCTTATCAGTAGGTCCTTCACTGTCTGGAGAATGCCCTCTTTTTTAGCCTTACATTGCAAAGTCACTGTAATACATTATGCATGCTCATTTTGGTGTCTGCCTGCAATGAGTAAATCATCCAAAAGAATTACTGCACCTGAAGTACTTGGTTGTAGGCCCCTCCATTAACCGTTTAAAACTTCCCGGGGCTGGGATAATCTCTATGTGCAACTTATAAACTTTGTAACGGTTGTGGTGTTTGTTTATGTTTAGAATGTCTGCTGCTATGGCATCAAGCCTCACTTGTGTATATGATTGGTCCAAGTTTAGTTTGGATAAGATTTCCCCCTGGAATAGACTCTCAAATGCTGCATGGATCATAGGAATTGGGTACTTGTCTGGATGAAGTGCAATATTAACGGTCACCTTTTAGTTGGCACAGAGTCTGAGGTTACCATTCCTCTTCCTTATGATGACCGCTGGGACTGCAAATTTATAAACGATGACTGGCTTCATGAAGTATAGTTCAGCTTTTCTGGAACTTTGGTGTCACTTAATGCTGACTTCTGGCCCTCTGTACTTTCCAAACCCTTCCCCAACCAGATATGGGCAGTTTTTCTCCAGACTCGTAATGCTGAACGAGTCTTGGAGTGAGTGGATTTGTGTAACATCCAACCCCAACTGGGAAAACCAATTCCATCCAAATAATTGCTTAACTACATTGCCTCATCCTCTGCAAACAAACTGATACAATAGCATAGTTGCTCTAAGTTGTCCAAATCTGCACATGGACGTGAGATGGTGTAGTTAAGCTACATATTCCACTAAGGTTTCTTCTGGTTGTTGTGTCCACCCATAAAATGGAAAGTACAAAACCACTTTGCTAGTTTTCGGCTTAAAATGTTTGTTCAATACTTCCAGTAGATCCTCAAATTTTACCTCGTCCGGTTCCACTCGGAAACATTAGCTGTTCTGCCAATCATAATGCTGCTATGCCGTACATTGTCAATAATTTGGCATATTTGGCTAGATTATTAATGACGACATTTGTCATGAAGAAAAAATCAATTGTTTGGCGTAACTGGGCCATTTCACCAGTTTGATTACGTCAAAAATTCCAATAATTGCACCATATTTACTTGCAAAGACAGATCATTTCCACTCTTCATCACCACTATTATGTCCTTGTTAAGACCGCACTGTACTTTGTTATGCAAGAGATGCTATGCCATTATTGTTTACTCCGTAGTCACACGCTTGTAGCTGCCATGTTGGAACATGCCGGAAACAAGAGTGCCAGCCAGTGCTAACTAAACAATAGACAATATCAGTGCATGAGTTGCCAAACTAACCTAAACTAAACCATACATTACACTTTGCATCCTCATTACATGACCATATCGGGTGACGTGTCGGACTTCTGTGCTGGGGTCCGGGGTTCAATCCTCGGTCTCGGCACAGATTTATCTGATTGCCAAACCCTTCCTTCACCTCTGACAAGACATCTTGTGAATGTGGGGAATGCCGGGCCTCCACAGTGGTTTGGATTCCACGTTAAACTGTAGGTCCTCCATTTCATCTCACAATCACCCTACCATTACAGATTAGCATAAGTGCATATAACCCGAAAGGGTAGTAAGACGTGGTGATAATAATAATAATAATAA
This sequence comes from Timema douglasi, assembly GCA_901482245.1. Lineage (NCBI taxonomy): Eukaryota > Metazoa > Arthropoda > Insecta > Phasmatodea > Timematidae > Timema > Timema douglasi. The sequence continues at coordinate 82,170 of CABEEJ010002221.1, forward strand.
TAATACATGACCATATCATCTCACCCTTGCTTCCTCTACTATATAATGTACTCCCTCTAGCCCAGCTCTTTATTGGACAACTTAATTCCCATGGCCTACACTCTCCTGGTCTCTCTTATATCCAATGTTTGTGTCTCTGATGGATATGTTACTATGGATGTAAATTACACGATTTCTTGCACTTTAAGAGCACTTCTATTTTCCATAGCACTATTAAAGTAAAATTTTTATATTTTCCTTGTAAGTTTTCACACTACACACACATATCATGTGTTTGTTTATTTCTCAGCACATTCAACTTCACGGTGCCGTACTTGAGCGTACTGGCAATCATTATGCTGGCCTCCACAGCCGTGGTGCTGTACCTCATCTCCGTGCGCTACCTCATCATGGCTTGGGGCGTCAACAAGTTTGCTCGTAAGCTCATTCGGCCACACACCGTCCCTAACAATGAAGTCCTAGATCTCTTATCCAGAGTTCCTGACGATGAGGAATTGGTATGTAAATATGATTTCACCTTCACCTCCTTCCACTATGTTGATTGGAAAATATCTTGAACACTTCCCACCTTCTGATATGTTTAGTTAGCATTTTTACAGCCTTTTAATACACAGGTGAGGAAAATAGAGCCTGGGATTCTCTCACAACATGTAGGGAACTATTATTCAACTGCCCACTTGGGATTCAAACCCAATTCATTTATATGGTGATATTTTAAGCACAACACCTCAATTTCCTTGACTACATTGAGGACCCAACATTATTTTTCCAAATATTATATTACTGTATTCTTATTAATTTAAAGGTCTTGCTTTGGTAGTTTCAGTTTTTATGATAAATGTATATAAAATACGTTCACCGTAGGGATTGTTTTCTGAAAGGCCTTTTTTCCTACCAGAAATCTATTATATAGTAAGATATTGGTAGGAAAAAAGACCTTTCAGAGAGTAATTCCTATCGTGAATGGAGTATACATGATTGAAAACCATTTGTATTGTTATTCATTTAGCACTACTAATATCTATCGTAGGCTTTCTTCTCTCAATTTTAACTTACAGTAGCCCCATGGCTTTGTTGGTGCTGAGTGACAGCTTTGAAGATTTACCAGACCAAATTATGTATCCCTACGCCGAACCATATGATCTGCAAAATCATGTGTTTAGCAGCTGTCACTTGGCTGTGAACTGTCAGTCAGCACCAAAGAAGCCACAGGCTACTGTAGTTAGATTATCCTTTTTTTTTATTAATTTTCATTTTTTTCTGAACATTTTTTTTAGCACTGTGACTTACTACTTGTTTGGGTTATATGCTTGTGTGCTAACTACACTAATAGTTTTAGAGATTAAGAAGATTGTATTTAGAAGAAGTATATCGGCATTTTCATTAAGGAAGAGTGGAAAACTATCTTGGAAAAAACCTTCAGTACACCTGAAAGACATTGAACCTTGATCTCTCAGTCATCAACAGTCTAGTCTACTGTGAGGGTAGTATGTTAGACCATGCGGTCACAGAATCGGATCATAAATAATTAACTAATATTCTTGGATTATGAGTTTTAAAAAAATACAGCACACATAATTTTGATTTTGACCCTATATTTAATTAAAATTCACTTGCTTCAGTGGCCGCATGGTCTAAGATGCCACTCTCTCAATAAACTGGACTGCTGAGGACAGGAAGGGGTTTTTAATCCTGGTCAGGTGTACTGAGGGTAGTATTTGCTAAATGGTTTACCACTCTTCCTCCATGCAAATGCGGATACAGTTCTCTTAGATTCAACCTTTTTCAGCCCTAATTCATTTGTGTAACTAGTTAGTTTTTTTAGCACTTACTATCCTGTAATTAGCTCATATGCACATAGCCTGAACAGGTAGTAAGATTCGGTGCTAAGAAAAAAGCCCATCTCACAGTCAACCAGGATGTTAGCTCCACAATTAGGCTCGAACCAGGATTATTATTATAGGTTCCACCTAATAAATAAATTGGGATCAGTTTAACATATTAGTTGTTGATCTGTAACTGTGAGTGTTGCTGTTGAAGTCTATCTTCTTTTTTTTCTAATAATTTTGTTATTATATTTGACACTTTGAGGGTTACTAATAATTAAATTAAAAATAAATGTTTTGTGTAATTTTCCTTGAAACACACGTGTGTGTCATCAACACGCAGCGACAACAATGGAATCTATGTGTGCATGATGCACATGTCATCACCCAAGAATGCAAGTGTTCTATCTCCAAAATTGTAAAATTTGAGATATTTGGTGTTTACTTTTATTTAGAATGCATATAATTCACCTAAGGTGAAATTTAGATTACTATATAATTACTTAAAAAATACAAGCTCGAGTTGTTGTCTAGTAACATTGGTTTTATACACAAGGTCAAACTTCAATGATCTTTAACACAAAAGTGACAAAATTGGACGTAGAACACTTGCATTCTCGGATGACGATGTGTGTCTTGGATATTTTATTTTTTAGGCACAAATACATACAAAATCTAAGAATTAATTTGGTTTTATATTAAAATTTATATTATTTCAATGTCTTATACCCTGCGTTTCCCTGGGTAATGCTTTTCTTTGTTTCAAACATGTAAAAAAATCCCTTCATTTTATTCCTTCCAACTTTAAAAAAAATCCAAAATGAGGGGAACATGGCACAGGAGCTACTAATTTTAAAATTATAGACCTCTGAGTGTGGTAGACATCGCGCTACGCTCATAACAGATAAACAAACAAACAAACTCTTCATTCTATTAATATAGATGAAGATGATTGCTGATAGGCAGTATTGGCAATTGACCATGCTGATAAAATTAATTACTGTCTTTTGTCAACTGTAAATCTAATTATGAGAAATTTTAAAATATGGTTTCAAAGTCTAAGGAAATCAGTGCAGACCTCACAGTTATAAATGGTATCGGTTCTGTTTCCTTTTTGTGAAAAGCCTCTGTAACTTTTATATAATTGTTCATGAAGCCAAAATCCAGCAACATGCGCCCTGCCCTGTGTTTTGAATATACACATATGTGTTACGCACAGTGAACATTTTAACGCACATTTTAATTTTAAAATATTTATTCTTCAATTTTATTGTATTTTTTAATCCCAGTATGTGGTAAAATTGTTTCACTGGTCTCAATCCAGTTATTTTTAAATATAAATAAAAACGGCTTCACCTAGTTCGAGCTGTATTACCTAAGTTACACATTGTCTGTGGATTGAGATTGGTTATTATTAATGACCCACAATTCACCACAACAATAAAATGTTGCTGTTCTAACTTGAAACCTGTTTTGTGAACAGCTGGCCTATAGAGAACTAAAATCTCATCCAACAACAGAAACGGAAAGGCGGCGAGACCAGAAGAAGAAACACAAAGTATCCTAGTGAAAGGATGAAACTTCAAGTGTGAGAACTATGGACTGTTAGACACGGCCTTTTCCCCTCTAGTCAATGAGTAACTTGAAGGAAATGAGCAAGAACTGTTGGCCGGGGTTAAACCTCTACAGATTGGGTGATAATTTTAGCTTGTTGAATGATTTTCAATAAATACAGAAAATTGAAAACATCAGAGTAGGGTTGAGGGGTGGTTGTTAGTCAAAATATTATTTTTGTACTTCTAACTTTACTTTTTGACCAATTGTTTTATTTAAATTCTATTAAGTTAATATATATTAATTAAATTGCAACTTTATTTTTGTTTCTGTATTATTAATTAAGATTATTTGATATTTAAAATGATGTTGATCATAAAACACAACAGGAGGGCTTCAAATAAAATTTTAACTTTTTTTTCACTAATAACAAACACCTATCATTAAAATGACTTTGTTTTCAAAAAAATAAAAATTGCTTAATTTGTATGGGTTTTATTCCATTTATAATTATTTAGTGTCTTAATATATTTCAAAATGGTATTAAAAAAATTTGTTTTAAGGTCAAGAATTTTATATATTATGTTAAAAAAGAAATATTTTCTCCAAGGCTTACTTCCTGTATCAATAAACTAATTTCTATTTAAAGTAGGAGAGAAATGTGAAGGATAAAATTTGAACATTAGGTTTTTGTGTTTACCATATTATTGTTTATGATATTTTGGTTGGGAAATGACGAGTAAACTCTATTATGAAGGCCTAATTCATTTGTTACACAAGCTCTTTAATAACTTAATGAAAAGTTAAATTAAATACGGCATTATAATATTCTTACAGTCAACTAAAAAATCCAAGAAATAATTTTGTTTTATTATTAAAATTTAAATTGTTCTAAAGTTTATAATATATGATTGCTGATAGGCAGTGTTGGCAACTAAGTAGGCTTTTAAAAGCTAATCGATGTCCTTTAGTCATGTTTTAACCCTCCTGTTGTGTGGTTATCCCTCAAAAGTGGAGAAAATATGGCAATAAGGCAGCCCCTTGTTAATAAATGTGTATTCTATAGCTAAAGAGAATATTAGAAAATAATGTGATATAATGCTAAGGACATTGAAGGTTGATGACAGTCTGTGTTGTAATGCTGTTTGTTTTTTCTTAAAACTTTAGAACTAGCTTTATTTTTATTTTAAAAATCATAATCATGTTTATTGTGATTTGCATGATCTCTGTTGAAAGTATGAGGTCAAGTGTTGGACAACATTCCTTAACGTTTTTACAACTATTTCTGTCTCTTATGAAGAAACAGTTTGAATCAGGGAGTTTTTAATACATAGCTAAACCCTGATTTTTCTAGGAAGACTACTTTTGATCAACAACATTGATTGAAAGTCATAAAAATTTGGTATTCTATAAATATGTCTTATTTGGTTTATTGTAAAGTTAATCTAAATGTTATCAAAAGCTTCCAATAATACTTCCTTAAATGCAAAAAGTCTAATTTATCTCTAAATTATCAATTTATCAAACCAATAATGTGAATAAAGTTTGTAATATTTTTATTTCCAGAATTGTGGAAAACTGAGTTTTTACTTTTCAAATAATGGTCTCCCTATGAAAAATCAGACTGTATATTATTACAGTTACTAAATCATTAATCACAACTATTCGATGAGAACTGTTTCATCATGTGTCAAAGCGCTTTCTATTTATGTACCATTATTGAAAATAAATAAGGTGTGAGTAAAGCTTATGTTTCATTCAAACTGGGTCATGTTTGAACCAAGCCCTTATACGAGTTCATAGATTTAATAATTATAGAGTAAAAAGAAATTATGTTGAGAAAAGTATGTCAAGAAACAATATTCCCCTTGGTTAAACTTACCACACATTAATTCATTATGATGAATAAATCACAAGATGTGTTCAAACCTTGTAGCTATTTAACAAGATGTAGATTTTGTATAAAATAGAGAACAATTTGAATATAACTTTCAGCACAAAAAAGTTCGAATATAACTTTCAGCAAAAGAATGTTCAACTTATAGTTTGTTTTTGTGAGATGTAATTTGATCTGGATTTGAATGTCCAAAGTTCTCTCACTCCTTACAAATGGGGTTTTTATCTTTGAGTACAATGTTTTTTTCTACATCATATGTGAGGTCTTCTCATTGGGTTGGAAACATTTAACATATTTGATAATCATTTTGTTGTCACATGTATAAATATACATGTTTAGTTAACATAATACAGCAAAATATAAACTACCCTCGCTTTATAAATAATGTATCCTTGTTCGAGATACATGGTCAGTCAGTATTTAAGGTGGGGATGCAGGGAGCACGAGAAAAGGTTGTTTTTTTAATATGTCAAGGGTATCCTGGAATTTAATGATATCTTTTTCTCTTAGTTCAAATGTTTCTCATCTATTGCCTCTAATCTCATAATAGATATTTGATAAATGATGATATTACCATGTGAAGAAAATAAAGCCCTGTTTTTAATGAAGCAATATTTTATTTATTTTGGACAAAACTATGTTCTATAAAAACTGCAAAAACATTGACCTTTTCTTGCATTCCTTAGATCCCCACCTTAAGTACAATATGTTAGTGGTATTGGACATGGCATGGCATAGCTTTGTTTCTGAAAATTTACAGAACTACACAAAGCAGTTAAACACAGGATTCTTGTTACAGTAGCCCCATGGCTGACAGCTCAAAGCTGACGGCTTTGAAAAGTTACAAGACCAAATTATGTATCCCTACGCCGAACCATATGATCTGCGAAAACATGTGTTTAGCAGCTGTCACTTCTGACAGTCAAAATTCAGGTATATACATAAATGTTCACTGTCATAAGTCAGCTGTGAGCTGTCAGTCAGCACCAAAGAAGCCATGGAGAACTGTAATTACATTGAAACACAACACCAGACCCTCATTTTACAACTTAAGTTTTAGACCCGCTCCGGTGGGCACGTTGTCTAATGCTCTACTACTCAAGTAGACTAGACTGCCGATGACAGGGAGATCGAGGTTTAAATCTCGGTCAGGTGTACTGAGGGTGGTTTTTTCAAAATGGTTTTTCCCCTCTCCCTCCATGCAAACATGGGTATACTTCCTCTGAATATAGCCTTCCTAATCCCTTAACCATCAGCATAGTTAGTGCATAAGTGTATAACCCGGACAGGTAGTAAGACACTATGCTAAAAAAAACCTTTTCAGGGAAACCAGCCAACAGCCGTTATTTTGTCTACAGGTGTTAAATTATGTTACAAACAACGCCTTTGATAAAAGACAAAAGTAAACAAAAATAGTTTTTTCTTTTTATTTAAGACAGCAAAAGTGTTAATGGAATGTGATTTAAGGTACTCAATCCCTATGAGATAACATTTTACGTTGTATCCATGTTTTTTTCCTAATGGTTCAATCCATATTTGGAGAAATGAAAAATTCAATATTTGTGAGCTTATTTTACTTTCTATCTAAATTATTTACATTTCTTTCTTTCCTTGACATTATGTAGGATTATTATTAATATTAAGTTATTAAATTCACACAAATTTTTATGCCAAAAATATTATTACCTATAGTACCAATACCATAATATGTAAAACCTTCTTAAAAATTACTCTTAACAAAAGAAGAGTATTATAAAGATTTATAACTAAGCTTGAATTATTTGTTTCTCTCTTAAATAATACTTCCTTCTTTATAAACTTTCTCAGTACATCTGTGCAATATGTCTTCCTAATACCCACATGTCCAACATACATGTATGACTTTGGAAGTTCTTTTATATATAAATATATTTATTTTTTTAATAACTATAAATTATTTACAATTGTATCTCAAAAGTGAAAAGATTTTTTCCATAAAGGGCTAAACATTATAAAATAAATATTTATGAAAATATTTCTAAGGGGGTAACTCTTAAATTACTTAAAGGTTTGTTTTTTTCATGATTTTTGAGCCCATGTAAGGGACCATTAAATTTTCTGTC
>CABEEJ010002221.1:90045-119796 GCA_901482245.1 Timema douglasi
TTTTTGCTTTAAACATTGATCAAAACCTTAAGTAAGATAGGTTCTAAAACCCCTCTCCCCTTATAAGAAAATACTGACCCCTTCCCCAAAAGGCCCTTACATAATTTAAAAAGAAGGCCCCTTATTGAATTTCTTTATTTTACTGCACCAAATGAATCAATTATTCTCAAGGTTTTGAAAATTTTGCTGTAACTCATTTGTAAGGTTTAAAGGTGTGCATTTTGCAATTTTTATTTGAAGAACATTTATTTAAAGTAAAATAGGTTTTCCACAAAAATCTTATGTAAATATATTTGAAGAGTACATTTTACTATTATTATTATTATTATCACCGCATATTACTGCCATTAAGGGTTGTACGCACTTATGCTAATGTGTAATGGTAAGGTGATTGTGAGATGAAATGAAGGACCTACAGTTTAATGTGGAATCCGAACCACGGCGGAGGCCTAGCATTCCACACATTCACAAGTTGTGATTGATACACGTCTTGTTAGAAGTGAAGGAAGGGTTTGGTAATCAGATAAATCTGTGCCAGGACCGAGGATTGAACCCTGGACCCCCAGCACAGAATTTTGACACCTTACCCCTAGACCACAAAAGTACATTTTAAGTGCATGATATAAATGACACTTTTTTTCTTTTTCGATTCATACAAAAGTGATTCAGTGCAAATCTACAGAATAACACACTAAAAACAAATCCAAAAGAAAATACTTTTTCGAGGAAAATCAGACCGCCTCGTCTCCCTTATCTCCATATTGATTTCAATAGATCAGCATAATTTTTATTTATCTGTTTAATATTTTGTAAAATATGTTATACTCTTATGTTATTACCGACATGTTAGCTTCAAGATGTAAAAATTAAAAGTTAAAGTGAATTTTCATTTAATCTAAATAATTTTATTTAGATAATATTCCAATCAATATATGTATGACACACAATTTAAATTGTAATTAGATTGAAATACTAAGTGATAACTTCAGTAAATAGCTTGGGTTAGAAAAATAAAAGTAATCTTGAAAGTTAGTGGCATGAACCACTAAAAACTCCCATGTAAACAAAATCCGTATTTCAATCCTGTACATGCAAATTTCCAAATTCTTGAGATTGCAGTTCAAATTGTGCAAATATAAAAATGTAATAATTTAAACAAACATTTTAATGCCAGAAATTATCTTCAAAATGATTATGATTAAAAGTTTGGTTTAACAATTCTTTACACATAGTTTCTTATTAAAAGAAGTATTTTTGTTTCAAACTATATTAAAAACTCGGTAGTCCAAAATTCTGGTTAATCTGAATTCGAAAAACATGGGGAAAAGCAACACACTAGGTCAAATGAAATGAAGTTTGTTGATAACTAACTCAATGTTAAAAGAGTATTGTAAGAAACTAATAATAATAAAAGATAAATTAATATTCACATGGTTTAGTTAACACAATGTATTTTCCTGTAAAAGAATGGAAATTTTTATAAACTCATTCAACTGTAATTTAAAAGATGTAAAAATAAATGGTCTCCCCACCAACCCTTCCATATTATCCCGCTTAATTCGAATTTTCTGTAATCCAAACAATCTTCGGTACCAATCAGTTTGGATTAACGAGGTCCTACTGTATAAAGATTGTGTAAATTAACCACTAAGATAAACATTTGGGAATCTGTTAACGTTTGTTCGGCCTTGAAAGTGAGCTGTGTTAGTACATTTCTAAACTCTAAATGTTCCTTTAATTCAGTGTTTGCACAATCATGTCTCTTTACAGTTAGCTTAAAAGGCAGGACAAATATTCACTCTACACCCAATGTAAAGCTCAAGATTGGAAATACAGTTTTACTCTTCAACCTAGTCTCCTTGAACAATGATAATAAGTTTCTCACACTCATAATAAATTAGGCACATTATTTTTTACGTTAGGTTGAAGGTTGCTCTTATGTGTAGCTATGTTTTACTAAAATAAGTATTCCCTTGCATGAGGTGAAATATTTTTATAATTACTGTTGTAGATTTATCTATTGTAGCTGTGTCTTTACAGGATAGCTTGAAACTCCCTATACAAGCTTTAATGGGAGATAGAGAACACTAAAACAAACCTTTTTTTTGTCAATGAATATGTGTCCGCAGACATCACCCTTAGGGGCTAGACAGCGCTGTTGGCAGATAAATGAAAGACAAATTGTGAACAACATTGTTATTTATAACAGTTGCTCTAAGGAGCGACCACCAACAGTAATGCATACCCGAAAGAGTCGACACATTGATTGCTGTACATTTTCAAAGATTCTACAGCTCCATATGCTAAATACACGTCAGCCATCTAGGAATCCATTAAATTATTCATGTTGCACGCACAAAGTCTGTGTTACAAATGACGATGGTGAGAAATAGTACTAAAGTGCCTTATAGCGCCTAAGGGTGACATCTGCAAACATACATTCATTAACAAAAAAGGTTGTTTTTTTAGTGTTCCTTACCTCTCATTAAAGTTTGTACAGCGAGTTTCAAATCATCGTGTATAGTAACATGTTGCCACCATAGTGTGTGAATGAGGCTGTGCTAAGAAAAATAATGCTGTTGAAAATTTTACGTCTATCTAACATTTTATAATATCTGTTGTTTGTACAAAATTTTCTTAGCTAAAACTATTCTTAACTAAACTGTAAATTGTTATGTAGGTAAATGTTTATATATGTAACCTATAACACCAATAATAAGTGAATTTATCAATACTGGCCCTGATTATTATACAGAATCGAATCTTTCTTCCACCTTGACAAGTTGTTTAAAACTTTTGGCATTTGGCATGAATCAACAAACCTAAATCAACTCAAGTAGAACTAACAGTAATGTATCACATATCTACATATTTATAAAAAAGGGTTATTTCAATAGTCTGCTGTTTTAAACAAATTCAATATCCAGTAAATCTAAGTTATACCATTATATTTGTATGTAGTAAAATTCCAGAAATTATAACAGTTTAGAATTATTATTTTTGTAGCAAACATCGCTAACATTTTACTATTCTATTAGCCGACTATTTATGTCCGCTGCAGACAGTGGCAGAGAAAAGACCCTTGCAGGTCTGCTCGTGCAGGGATCGAGTGTAAAAATACCCCTGCAATGCAGGGGTTGAGGAAACTTTTCATTATTTGAACTTTTTTTTTTAAAAAGTTAACATAGATATCAAATTTATCCTTAGTTACTTTTAGATCAAATGGGGACATAGAATTGCTGAACAATGTTTTTTTAATGAATTTCATACAAAAGCTAAAAGTAACCGTTTTGTAACACACAAGTCTACAAATAAGATGCAATTGCCTTAGATATAGACGCTTTGGCATACAACTTCATCAAAATTAGTGCAAAGCACCAAAATATGTTTGCTCTGTCTAGCCTAAAGAAAAGTTAAATTGAGCCGTTTTTTATTAATGAATTTTTTTTATGTAACTAAGTCATTGTGTACTATGATATAATCCAAAATTAAAATAATGAAATGCAAGGATTAATAACATCAGTCAGTATCAGTAAAGTACCTTTTTTTTTTATTTAATGCACTTTTAAAGATACATTTTCAACTGCTTGTTTAAATCAATAATCTTGATGCTGCTCATATGTTAAATTAATTATTTATTTTTGAAAACGTACTAGTCATTAAACATGCTTTTTATAGGATATTTAAAACAATTTTCTGTGAGTTAAAGATAGGCTTACTTTTTATATTTTTAATGTTAGTGACTAGTTTAAAAAATGTTAAACTCAAGTTCACAGTTCCTATTGGAAAAACCTTCAAAATTGTCTTGCCTCCGGGGGTTGAGAGAATGCCCTCCAAACCCCGAAGTTTTAGGTGCAGGGGTTGAGTAAATTATAAATTTCCGTCCCTGGCCGCAGATCACATAACTTGGAATATATTAACAGTATTTTAGTAGCTTTTGTAACTGTAGTATAGGTACTATCTTTCTACTAGAATCCTACAATAGCACACAGAATAACATAAAATTCTTATTTAAATAGCTTTTAAAAAGGATGTACAATAAATTTGAAAAATGTGGCCTGTACAAGGTATGAGTTCTTAAGATTTCTTTGTAGTACTGTGCCATCTTTATCAATCATAACAGACCAAGTCTGTTATTCTTGGAAAGTAAAGTGGAAAATTTTATGAATATGGATATGAATCTGGTTAACACAATTCATATAACGATGACAAAAGATTACTTTGAATATATAAAAATGAAACCTAGACACAGGAATCGAGCCTGGAACCCTTAGTATTACTTGAGTGGATAATCAACCTGAGCATAGGACAAATCCTGGTTAGCTCGGTGATAGACCAAGGTACACACTTTGAGTCGAAGGTCCCAAGTTTTATGCCTGTGTGCAGATGTTATTTTTTTAAATATAATTAAATAGATTTGTGTAAACCTCTGTCATCTGTTATGAATTATATTTTCCAATGACAGTTTTAATCTTTGCCCAGGACATTTATATATAAATATATATTTTTTAAAGTAAATAATCTAGGTGTTAGACACAACACAAATAACTGAATATTTTAATAAACCTTTATAAAAGCTATTATTTTATTTAAAAATATACCACAATCCAATTGTTAGAGAACTAAATTAATTATCGGCTTCAGTATTGATATATCAAAGTGGTGTAACACTCAGCAGTCATCAAATAAAATTTGGTTAGATTATGTATTTGTTTAGTATGACTGTTTAGGTTTTGTTGAAGCTTTCCTCTGTAAGGATTTGTTTCATGACTATTAGTGTAAATGATTAAAAACCTATTTTATATGATAATGATACATTTTGTAAGTGCACCTTAAAAAATTATTGCTACCATTTAAAAAGTAAATTGAATAAAATATAAATCCTGATTCTAAAGTAGGTTTTAATTACCAGTATATATTTGTTTAACAATTAGGAGGCCCAATGACCAAATAATTTTATGGGAATTTATAAAAATAAGGTAGAGTGAACCAATCAGGTAAGAAATCTCACCCAAAGAGGAAACAATGTGAGTAGAATCCAATTGACAAAGGTGATATCTTCCTTCCTTTTGTCACATTAGCCTACTCTGGGAATAATTATTTCTCTATTAGGTAAATGATTTAAAATGTACTTAATTATTTAATAAGAATTTAGTTTAACTTTTAGTCAACGAGTAATATAGAAAGATATTCAACATATTTTGATATTAACTTGAGGCAATAATGGACTTATAATACTTAAAAAAAAGTACTGCATCACAGTAGATCTCGGTGGTCTTGGGGTAAAATGCTCGCCTCAGCACCCGATGTTCGTGGATTCAAACTCACCCGAGATTGACAGATTTTTCTTGAGTGATAAAAATCTTAAGCATAATTTCCTTCAGAGGGGAAGTAAAGTCGTCGATCCCATGTTGATTGTGGAATGTAAGAAAACTAGAAAAGTGAAAATTCCTTTCCCGGCATAAATGGTAGGTCCTTTAGTGCTCGCTCATAGAAATTTCTGTATTCTGATTTAATCATTTGGTTCAGAAAGTGCACGTTAAATATATTGAACACTGCATTGCAGTTATAAAAATTAAACTTTCTAATCTTCAAATTCATGAGACAGCTCCATATTCTGCTGCCTAAATTATTATTCGAGAGAGTTCAGGCCAAGTAATTTTGTATGAGTTAATATGTAATTATTCTCATTGCTGAAAGTTTGTAAATACAACAGTTTGACACACTAGAAGTTACAAAGAGTATAATTAACTAAAATATGTGACAAATAAATGCTCAAAACATGAGCTAGATACTTGATTATGCTCACTTATGATTTTTTTAATATTGTGTTTAATGTGATTAAACAAGTTCCTTCTTATTATTATTATTATTATTAGCACCGCGTCTTACTACCCATTCGGGTTATATGCACTTACGCTAATGTGAAATGGTAGGGTGATTGTGAGATGAAATGAAGGACCTACAGTTTAACGTGGAATCCGAACCACGGTGGAGGCCTGGCATTCCCCACATTCACAAGATGTCTTGTCAGAGGTGAAGGAAGGGTTTGGTAATCAGATAAATCTTTGCCAGGACCGAGGATTGAACCCCGGCCCCCAGCACAGAAGTCTGACACCTTACCCCTAGACCGCCAGGTCACCGACTCTTACTTATTAATTTCCATCCTTTATTTCATAAAGAACCTATAGATGAATAAAATATGACAGATTGAATCAATTCAAAATTAAAATGTATTAGAAATACTTATATTTTAAAAAGTGTATATTTTAAATACCTTTTATAATTTCATTATGTTTTATATACACGCACAGTTGTGGACATGATTATTTTGTAGACTGTACTTCTATTCTTGCTGAGTTTCTATCTGCAGTGTTATTCATTACTTGTAAAGGATGGATAATTTGTATAGGTTGTTTTCTAGATAATATCTCAGAAAAGCTGTAAAAAAATAGAATTGGCATGTGTGGTCTTCACGTGTTCAATTGTTGACATCTTGTTTTAAATTAATGAATTTACTAATAAATTATATAACTTACACATAATCACGTAGTTATAGTTACATCCATTACTGTTTCCATCCTGTGGCCTGGGTCAGTTTTTTATTCAATCCATATATTTTTCCGCTACATTAGTTGCTAGACCTGCTGTAGCTTCCTTCATATGCCTTATAATTTAACCGTCATTTCCAAGGGTTATTTGTGTTAAAATAATATAGAGTAGATAACAATTCAGTTGCCTCTCAATCAATTTGGCGATCACCAATATCACATTATTGCTGACTTGGCAAATGACAAATTTCAATGGATTGGCATCACCATTGTTGTTTCCACATTGTTTATCTAAACATCATCATTTAATCACTTTGCTAGGGTAGGGATAATGTAGGTGGAATTTAGAGTAACTGTACCCTCAATTGAATGAAAGTAGAGGTGAAAAAACCACCTTGTGGTTAAGATTCGAACCCAAACCTCGTTATGGGATAAGAATGACCCTGGGCACAGGACGACTCCTGTATAATTCAATGGTTAGAGCATTATAATACTAAGTCAAAGGTCCTAGGTTCAATTCCTGCATCTAGGTGTCATTTTTCAATTTAAGAAAATGAGATTTTGATACTGCTCTAACCTTAATTAACAAATATAATAGCTTGGGTGCTTAATCTATCATGATATGCCCATTTATACAGTTATTGTATTATTGGCAGCATAAAGCCCTCACTAGTCTAAGGTGGTTTTATTATTTGATCTCACATGATCAAAATTAATCACTCATATGAAGTTGACAATGTCTGCACATCCATCACAGACTCTGCCTTAAACTATGAGTGAATAATTACTCTGGGCACGAATGACTCCCATATAGCTCAGTGGTCAGAGCATTGGCATATTAAGTCAAAGGTTTCAGGTTCGATTCCAGTGTCCAGGTGTCATTTTTCAATTTAAAGAATATATTTATAAGCAGCTATAACTATAACTAACAAATATAATAGTCTAGCTATTTAATCCATCAAATTAGGCAAGCTTAGCATTAAGTTTGAGTGCACACTGTCCATCAAAGTAGTTATTATCATTGTAAAACCTTTTATTTTGGCTGTAGCCTGAGAAAATGAGAGTTGAAGTTATTTTGTACCGAGTATCATCCATGCAATTTTAGGAGTAAATGTCATTCACGAGCTAAGTTTACCTGGATGACAGCTCGAAATGTTACTAGAAGTAATCCCTAATATATCACTACGCCAACAGCTGACATCTATCACTTTGGATGACTGTAATGAAAACAGATGGTAATATATTAATGTGATAGTTAACCACAGTAATTTAGGCCAATATTATTTATATATTTATTTGAGGTCGGACACAAAGTTTATTTATAGTTTTATTCTACTTAAAAAAATATTCACACCACTTTCACAAAAACTTCTAATGGGCATAGCTTCAAAATGGCACCTGACGAATCTAAACCATATGGTTGAACATAACAGTAAACAAGTTTTTTACAATGATGCAGACACGCAGTTGATGAAAATATTTTATTCAGTTAAATATTTCAAAATACGATAAAATAGTCATAAAATCATTTATTGTATGTAACAAAAAAGATAAGAATTTTCTACTTTCCAAGTAAATACGATGCCTGTATTAAAAGGTAGTGATGTGTGCACTATATTAAACATAATCAATAACATTCCAAAACGAAAAATAAGTACTTTTAATTATGTTTAAAATATGGTTCCGAGTTGGACAAAAAGAAATTATTTAAAAAAATTAAATATTATGATAACACTTACGTTTATGTTATTTTAAATGTAATATATAACAGGTAATTAAAGATCTTTACATTTATAACAAAACTGTGATTGTTTACAAGTGTTGGCAACTCAAAACCTAAACATATGATTTTCGAACTGTCATCCAGGTAAAAACCTATCGTGAACGGAATATAGGTGTGACCACATTCCCATTTGTAGTGTATATAAAGTCAATACTTCAGTTCCAAAACATCCCAATTTGACCTGATCAAATTATCTCTTAAAATGTAGATTATCTTATCATTTTTAACAGATTATATATAACTAAACAGATTTGTCTACTTATAAAATGATTCAACTTTTATTCATTTAATATCTTTAAAAATGTATTGTGGGTCAGTCTTTTGAGAAAAATTTGAATATATCAAATAGTTGGTGTTTTAAAATTATCGGTATTGGCTTATTTAATACATAGTGACAATGTTAACATCTTTTCCACTACAATAATTTGCTTTAAAACCCATCTTGTGGCATTCTATTAAGGAAAATTATTACCATCAATGCATAACATTTATCTAGTATAGCAAGATAAAGTAATTAGGTAAAAAAAAATTTAGCAGATACTATTTGTATTCAATGTCTAGAGGAATAATTACAGATCATAAACAACAGAACAAGATACAAATATTCAGTGTGAAATTATACCAGTGTTTGCTTAAAGAAGGTAAACTTTTCCTTAAATTGGTATGTATAGTTTTTTATCTTGGAAACCAAATTTGTGTAAATGACCATGATATCATGAAATGTGGTCAATATTATGTGTGCCCTGTTCTTTTGACTTCAATGTTAACACCTATTAACTAAAGCACATGGCTTAGTTTTAAAATTGTATCTTGTAAACATACTACTAAGTTGTTGTAGTTCTTTGATAAGATTTTATGTTTCTGTGATCTCTATTGCTTTACAAATACTCTTCCCCACTCCTAAGTAACAGGTTTTTTTTCTTAAAAAATATCAAGTTCACAATAGCTTCAAAACATAAGAAATTTTTAGTAAAGTCTACATAACCCATGGAATCTACTCTCCTGTCCTTTTTATAAAAATGCTATTTCAACAGAGTACAAATAAAAATCGGCTAGTACTTCAAAGGATTATTTGATTTTGTTTCATCGCTGTAGAATATGTCATATGTTAAAATTAATGAGACATTCAACACTTTGAATAAAATACAATAATATTTTATATCTATGCTCTACCCCAAACCATTGTTAACCAAATTAATCTATAGTTAAGAATAAACTCCAAAAAGTTCTTCCACAATCATTTGTAAGCACAGTCATCATATATTGAAATTATGGTAGCCATCTAATATTATATAAATTTACAGTCTTACATATTTCTTCCATTGTACTTATCGTTCTTAATACTTAAGGTTGAAATAACGTCTTCTGATGTGTTATCGTCAACGGTCTATTTTGAAGTTAAAATTTAACCCAACACATCTTGCAAGTGCACTTTCAAGAAGTAAGTGGGACTGACAGTGAATAAACCATTTACGTAAATTATATATCAATCATTTATCTTTTTGTAGTTCAAATATCTAACAAATGTTTTGATACAAATACATAAATGGAATATATAATTATTTCATTTGCATCACAAACTGATGCATGATGGTAGTACACAAGATCAGTTAAGTCAAATATAGAGCCGCTGTTGCTGTAAGTGTAGATGGCTCTGAGTAGTCAATACTTCCTCCAGTTGGCACAATCAAACTCAATATGACGATGAATGAAAAGTATCGCTATATATGAGATGAACCAGTAAGAACAGGGGGGTCCAACGTTTTTCACACCACAAACCAAAGATATATTTAGTAATTCCATCATCTTACTATAGACCTACACACAACAATTTAATAAACAATTATTTTCAATACTTATATATAGATTGTATTTTTGGTTGGTAGAATTTTCAAATTTTACTGTCACAGTTTTATTTACTGTCCCTAACCTGTATTATGAAATATGCATGTACAGATTTTCTCAAACTCTCTTAGCATTATAGGCTAAATATATATTTACATATATTATTAATCAAATAAATCCATGGTAAAATGCAATCATGACATTTTAAATACAGATTTTATTTGAACTATTAGCTATTTTACATCTGCCACAAAAACTTTCGCTTTAATATCTCTCTGGGAAACCGTGAGGGTCTCCAGTTATACTACACTGAGGTAGAGCATTGGTGCAGAAAGCATACAGATTGTTATTTTTCACTTGTCATATTTAAACATGAATGTAAATTGAAGTTAATTTTGAACTGTCTTGGTTTTGTTTTTAATTGAAATTAAAACCTAAGTTGTACAAGATAAATTGTTTCACTCTTTCCTAAATTGGTTATGATACATTATTTAGTGTATTTTGTCATTTAAAAAAATCATATTTTTATAGCTATCCTAATGCCAATGAAAACTGATGCATGATGGTAGTACACAAGATCAGTTAAGTCAAATATAGAGCCGCTGTTGCTGTAAGTGTAGATGGCTCTGAGTAGTCAATACTTCCTCCAGTTGGCACAATCAAACTCAATATGACGATGAATGAAAAGTATCGCTATATATGAGATGAACCAGTAAGAACAGGGGGGTCCAACGTTTTTCACACCACAAACCAAAGATATATTTAGTAATTCCATCATCTTACTATAGACCTACACACAACAATTTAATAAACAATTATTTTCAATACTTATATATAGATTGTATTTTTGGTTGGTAGAATTTTCAAATTTTACTGTCACAGTTTTATTTACTGTCCCTAACCTGTATTATGAAATATGCATGTACAGATTTTCTCAAACTCTCTTAGCATTATAGGCTAAATATATATTTACATATATTATTAATCAAATAAATCCATGGTAAAATGCAATCATGACATTTTAAATACAGATTTTATTTGAACTATTAGCTATTTTACATCTGCCACAAAAACTTTCGCTTTAATATCTCTCTGGGAAACCGTGAGGGTCTCCAGTTATACTACACTGAGGTAGAGCATTGGTGCAGAAAGCATACAGATTGTTATTTTTCACTTGTCATATTTAAACATGAATGTAAATTGAAGTTAATTTTGAACTGTCTTGGTTTTGTTTTTAATTGAAATTAAAACCTAAGTTGTACAAGATAAATTGTTTCACTCTTTCCTAAATTGGTTATGATACATTATTTAGTGTATTTTGTCATTTAAAAAAATCATATTTTTATAGCTATCCTAATGCCAATGAATTGTCAACTTCCAAAATTCATCATAAGAATAGCAATGTATATAACACTAAAAGTAATAGAGTATTCACTATGTGAAGTAGTTCCTGAATAAAATGTACTAAATGTCTATGTACAAAATAGAAGTGGTGAGCCAATGCAAGGGAAATACAATATTAGATCTTTAATGAGTTAATGTAAAAATTTAATTATACATAATATCCAAGACACGGTACATCTATTATATAACAATTCCCTGAAATCATTGAAGAAAAATATTTGGTCTTGTTATTTTTATGTAGGCTTATACATAAATTGGTTGGGCTCTTAATACATTGCACACCGGCATGAAATTACATGGTGAGCTTTCAGATACTGGTCAAATTTATATTTTGAATTTTTGTTGTGATAATAGTTTTTGACATATAATACTATTTTTGTGTGTTTATTATGATCTTTCAGATTTTGTTTCGTAGGAAAAAGTAAAAAAAAACTTAGTGTGTTAATTTTTGTAAGCCCTACGTAAAACTATTTTTTTTAATTATTAGATAAAAAGAAATTTAAAAAATTAAAGATTTGTACACATTTTGCTATGAAACCTATAAAAAATCATCATAAATGAATTACAAACAAAATGAAAAAATTACATTTTGGCCTAACAATAATTTACATTAGTGTGGTAGAGAGTAAAACAATTTTGCACACACAATGCTACATTTCAGTTTTCACAACTTATGGAAAGTGCTGCCACATAGTGTTTTTTATGAACTAAGACAGTCAAGTCTTAGGAAATATTTACAGAACACTGTACCTGAGCGTATCTCGGGACAGTGTGTATATAAATATTTAGGAGGACCCGAGTGTAGCTCGAGTGTGGTGTTCACCGTGTTAAAGACGCTTTCAGAATGCAGTCATTTTTTATTCAATTTTACATAATTTCAATAGACGAAAATATATAATATATCTATAAAGAAAATCTCTTTTTAATTTAATATTAATTTGGAAGAAGGTACAAGAACAATGTATAGAAAAATATAAAAGGAACAAACACATTATTGCTTTTACAATGAGAAGCATACAGATCACATTTAACACTTAATTACACTGTTCATATGATAAAGCTTAGGCAAATGTTGTGTTGTCAATTGATTGTGTTCATTAGTGCACTCGATTTGTGGGCTTGGTAAAATTTTGTTTCGAAGAGTCAATTAATTTCATTTTTTGCCGTAAATGGTTTGGGAATGCTGTAGTTAGCTAAGGACTGCACCAGAATAAACTATATGAAAAAATTGGTAATGAATAAGCATCAGTTTAAAAATACAATAAAATTGCATCAAATCCCAACCTTGTTGCACCTGGGTGTATTAGTAACAAATATCAACCTGAATCAGAGCCTTGTGACTGCTGATTTTTTCTTTAAATTTATATGAGTTTTAAGGGATTATATGAAGATGCTCCTTCTCATATGCATATTTTTTTTATAGGTTTATTCTCCAAATAAGAACTATTGCCTTATTGTTTATTAAATATAAGTGTTTTCAAAATCATAATTAAAAAAATCTTATGTATCTTTAAATACAATGGCTCACAGGGATTTGTTGTTTCATTAGTTAATAGTTAATGTTTTGTAGACCTAATATTGGCTCATAACAATGTTTAAACAAATGTATACATTTGATGATTAAAATTTAACAACATTTAATTGTTAGGCTAATATCTAAAGAATAGAAATAAGGAAATTGAAAATGCACAGTTCGAATAATGAATTGTTTTCTAAAATGTTTTCCCTGTAAACTGAATATAATAATTATTTTTTACATACCATTACCTTTCAATGGCTATTCAAGAAATTTTGTTGTGTATATTTATAATTTATTTCCAAGTTCCATTTTCATTCTAGTTGTGACTAAATGGTGTTTCAATAAAGTCTATCTTTTGTATAGTTGCCATGCTTGTCTGTCTGTATGCGTTTTTGCAGCAGTGTTACCAAGTGGCGGATTTAAAATATAAACGCCCTAATACCTCTCCCCCTATTTTTTTTTGTCAAGGGCTTTAGGAAGTTTCGGAAGAAATAGGTGTTTAGGTGTGTGGGATGGAGGGGGGGGGGNTTTCTACGAAAGATAATCAGGCATACACATGCCCTACAGTAGCTTGAGTTTACATTATGAAGGGGAGATTGACGTCAGTTACAAAGCGATTGCAAAGCACAGTTATTTGAAAATAAATATTGTTCTTCTTACCTTAACTTGAACTGTTTCGATAATGTTAATCAATAATATTTAAACGTAATTATTAAAATCAAACCCCCCTCGGTGGCGTAGTTGGCTAACGCGCTTGTCGTGTTGGGC
Organism: Timema douglasi; assembly: GCA_901482245.1. Taxonomy (NCBI): domain Eukaryota; kingdom Metazoa; phylum Arthropoda; class Insecta; order Phasmatodea; family Timematidae; genus Timema; species Timema douglasi. The sequence goes on from CABEEJ010002221.1 coordinate 103,916, forward strand.
TCGACTGCTGAGGACGGGGAGATCGAGGTTCGAATCTTGGTCGGGTGAACTGGGGGTGGTTTTTCCTAAATGGTTTTCCACTCTCCCTTTATGCAAATGCGGGTTCACTTCCTATAATTCAACATTCCCAATTCCTAATCCATTAGAGTAATTAGTACTTAAAGCATATAACCCGAAGGGTAGTAAGACACGGTGCTAAATATTAGTATTAATATTAATATTAATTAAAATCAAAAAATTATAATATAAATAGGGTAATCTGCCGGTATAAGGGTAAGATGTCTGACTTCTGTGCTGTGTGTCTGGGGTTCAATCCTCGGTCCCAGCACAGTTTTATCTGACTGCCAAACCCTTCCTTCCTTTTTGACTAGAAGTGTATTAATCACAACTTGTGAATATGTGGAATGCCAGGCCTCCACCCTGGTTCGGATTACACGTTAAAATGTAGGTCCTCCATTTCATCTTGCAATTACCCTACCATTACACATTAGCTTAAGTGGGTATAACCCGAACAGGTACTAAGACGTGGTGCTAATAATATAATAAAAATGTCATCCAAAATGTGGGGTGCTCTAAAGCCGCCGCCCCTAGGCTCGTGCCTATTAGGCATGTAGTGTGAATCCACTTCTGGTGTTACCATGTCCTTGTGTTATCAAAGATGTCACAACTGGGATGCTTGGTTCAGTCAAGGTCTAAATCATCATCATTGTAATATTCTTGAATGGCAATAATTGAGAAGGGCAAGGTTTAAATTTCCTAGTTTCACTGAGGGCAATTTTTCAAAAATGGTTTCATACTCCCCTGACCTCAAAGTGGAATTTCATTGAAAATAACAAGATTAATTTACACGTAGAGGAACTTTTTAGTTTGATTATACTAGTTAAATTTGTATTCAAAGAATATTATAAAGAAATTATACATTTATTTTTGTAAAAACAAAGCAAAGGTGGTATAAGCTGTTCCATTCTATCAATTTTTCAATGAACTGTTTCAACGTTAGGGAAACGGTGTTCTTAAGTGTGATTACTGTATTGACTTTTTTTTGTCATGTCATTGGTATTCGGTTCATTCCAGTCAATTTCAAAGTTGGAGCTAGTAGGGATGTTTGTAAATTGAAAAATAGCACCCAGAAACAGGATTTTGAACCCTGAACCATTAACTTAGCATATCAACGCTCTATCATGGATCTGTCCCATGCTCAGGGTAATTCAGAAATGATAGCGCTTAGTAATAATACTTAGCACATCTTACTATTATTATTATTAGCACCGCGGCTTACTACCTGTTCGGGTTAAATGCACTTACGCTAATGTGTAATGGTAGGGTGATTGTGAGATGAAATGGAGGGGATATGATACTTAATGCAGCTACATCCACAACCTGAAGATTATTGCCATTTTTTTAATTTTCACAAGCACAAAAAATTCTACAAGCATTAACTCCTATAATAAGACTGTGTTAAATATCCCTATTGCATTAAAGAGCAAGAGGTACCAAAGTTGTTAGTGTGGTAATGATCCACCCATAAAAGGGGTGATGGGAGGTGGGGGGATTCACAACACCCTTCCTGCCCTCACCCAATAAAAATTTAGAACATGAAAAGACTACATACCAACACAAGGAGTTTTAGTTGATGGGGAGATTAGGATTCAATTCCTGTCTAGCGCAGTGAAGTCTTTTTTCCTAAATGATTGTCCGTTCTCCCTCAATGCAAATGCATTTCCTCTAAATTAAGCCTTCCTAATCCCTGACCTATTAGTGTAATATTAATACATAAGTATATAACCTGTAAAGGTAGTAAGACACAGTGCTAAAAAAACACACACACCCAAAGTGTTCCTATAATCCCATATACTTGCATTAATATATTACAAGCTCACACGCATCCCCTAAGTAAAATTATTTCTGGGTATGTTACTAAGTTGTGGTCTCTATCTAAGCAGGAAAAACAATATTTCACTTCCATCACTAGTTGTCAAGAAACAAGCAACATTATCAAAAATAAATAACACATAATAGTTTATAACAATATTTTATTTAAAGAGAGTAGGCAGCATAAAAATTTACATAAAAATACACTAATAATACATAAACTCACAGGAACTAAAAACATGTAGTGATAAAATTATTATTGATATTTTTTATATATATATACACACACAGACACACACACACAAGCATAAATACAAAATGTTTTACATAAGGGCCTATACTTGTATATTAAGCCTACCATCATGTTTTATACACCCACACCTAATTCATCAACACTTGATGCATTTATTCAAATTTTTACTAAGTTTTCTTATTTAATAGAATTTGTTACTAACATTTATGACCAAACCATTTGCATTTAAACTGATAATTATTTTCCCAAGCCAAGGTTAAAGTATATAATGTAGCCAGAATCAAATTAACTCACTAAAAATAAGTGGTAAGATAAAATGCAATAGCTTTACAATGTTAATAGGCACTAAGCAAAGCAGAAGGTATTTGCATACTGGAATGAAAATTTTCAATTGTTTTGTTATTGCCAATTTAAAAAAAACTAAAAGTTTTGCTTTGGCCAAAACAAAAAATATTATTTTACTCAACGCAGAACCGTGTAGGCATTAACTAAGACAAACATCCACGATATCCTTTTTACAAATAATTATTGTCCACAGCATGTTTTACAACATTACACAGCCTTAGACGACCAGCTTTGTCTTTTATGGGATGTAGATTCAATATGTCTTCGAGTGGTACCTCTTCCTCACCCTCCATGAGTTCGATATTTGGCGCTTCATTAGACTCCAACAATGAGAGAGGCACAGATTCAAGAGCAAACCCCAGGCCATGTCTGCTGTACTTGACTAGCTCTTCTTTGAAAGCTTTAAAAGGGAACAGCTTCTCTGAAGATAAGCCCATCTCGGAGAGAAAGTTTGATAAACTATTGTGGTATATCTGCAAAGTTTTAAAATATGTCATTAAAATAAACATCAAACACACACAAACCAACAAACACATGGTGTATTGCATTAGGTGGAAAGTAATGGGCTGTGGGTATTAGACCTCAATACAACACAAAAAGTCCATATGAACATATGTCCTAAGTCACAAGAGGTGCACCAGGGATGTATTAAAGGTATTAACAATTCTAGCAGAACCTCAGAGGGCCATATCTAGGGAATCATCGAACATAGGACACATGTTAATATGGACTTTTTGTGTTGTTTTGAGGTCTACTATCCACACAACAGATCATTCCTTTACAAGGTTTCCGGGCAAGTTAAATAAATGTACAAACCAAATGGTGGCTAACTATCATGTACTTTTGACAAGTGTTTGTTTCAAAGGCTAATAAAGCTAAACAGCTTCTAATTATGAAAAGAAAGCCGAGAAAGTGTCTTGTGCTCAACATAAAAACTAACAAAAGGGCCATGCAACTCAGTTGTATATCAGTTCCCTAGGAATTCCATCTATTATGTTCAGCCTTTCTTGAATCAAAGAACAATTAAAGCTGAAAGAAACTATAAAAGATAAAATGTGTACAACACCTTGATCAATTCTTCGTAATGAGCCTCCCTGAGTTCTTGACTGGTACAAGAATAGATGAAGAATGACAGGTCTAGGACAGGAGAACCAAACCGGGCCAGCTGAAAGTCTATCATTCTTGTCTTTTCAAGCTTGGGACTACCATCACCGCTTTCTTTGTGGTATTTGTAAAGAAAGTTACAGGCCCACGCATCACCGTGCCCGATGGCTCCAAACGGTTCCTTACTTCTTTGAACTAAGTCCACCAGGTGATCGTAAAGATTATCTTCAGAGAATTTCTTAAATTTTTCTTCATAGATGGTGTTGGGATATTCTTTTGAAATTGCATCCATTGCAATTAAACAGAAGCGATGCAACATGTTATTATACCAAGCTTTATTACTGGCTAAGTAATATGTTTCCTGTGTGTACAAAGAATTATTTAAATGTGGATATTATTAACTTGATAAATGTAAGTTATTGTTGTTGTTGAATTAGCATAAATTATTTTGTTAGCATAATTTTAAACGGTTATTTAAAAAAAATTAATAAGTGCTTAATTAATGTTAATTTGATCCTACCTTGACACTGTTTTTTACCAGCTCCTGGTATAGGTCTGGCTCTTGATCTTTTAAAGCATACGACAGAGCATGGAACCTGCCAAGCATATGAATAACCTTTGTGCAGTGAGGGAAGTCCAACCCTTTCGTCCTACTGAACAGCTGGTATCCTTCAGGTGACAGGTCCTCCAGAACAAGGAAATCATTCTCCCCGTCTGCCAAACTCTTGTAGCACCTGAAACACACACACAATCCGCTTGTTTTAAGACCCTTTTATGGCTAGCAACAGTGATTTGCCACCCTAGAGTTTTCAGATTGAAGGGTGGCTGAGGACTTTTGATTACATTAATATGTCTTCGAGTGGTACCTCTTCCTCACCCTCCATGAGTTCGATATTTGGCGCTTCATTAGACTCCAACAATGAGAGAGGCACAGATTCAAGAGCAAACCCCAGGCCATGTCTGCTGTACTTGACTAGCTCTTCTTTGAAAGCTTTAAAAGGGAACAGCTTCTCTGAAGATAAGCCCATCTCGGAGAGAAAGTTTGATAAACTATTGTGGTATATCTGCAAAGTTTTAAAATATGTCATTAAAATAAACATCAAACACACACAAACCAACAAACACATGGTGTATTGCATTAGGTGGAAAGTAATGGGCTGTGGGTATTAGACCTCAATACAACACAAAAAGTCCATATGAACATATGTCCTAAGTCACAAGAGGTGCACCAGGGATGTATTAAAGGTATTAACAATTCTAGCAGAACCTCAGAGGGCCATATCTAGGGAATCATCGAACATAGGACACATGTTAATATGGACTTTTTGTGTTGTTTTGAGGTCTACTATCCACACAACAGATCATTCCTTTACAAGGTTTCCGGGCAAGTTAAATAAATGTACAAACCAAATGGTGGCTAACTATCATGTACTTTTGACAAGTGTTTGTTTCAAAGGCTAATAAAGCTAAACAGCTTCTAATTATGAAAAGAAAGCCGAGAAAGTGTCTTGTGCTCAACATAAAAACTAACAAAAGGGCCATGCAACTCAGTTGTATATCAGTTCCCTAGGAATTCCATCTATTATGTTCAGCCTTTCTTGAATCAAAGAACAATTAAAGCTGAAAGAAACTATAAAAGATAAAATGTGTACAACACCTTGATCAATTCTTCGTAATGAGCCTCCCTGAGTTCTTGACTGGTACAAGAATAGATGAAGAATGACAGGTCTAGGACAGGAGAACCAAACCGGGCCAGCTGAAAGTCTATCATTCTTGTCTTTTCAAGCTTGGGACTACCATCACCGCTTTCTTTGTGGTATTTGTAAAGAAAGTTACAGGCCCACGCATCACCGTGCCCGATGGCTCCAAACGGTTCCTTACTTCTTTGAACTAAGTCCACCAGGTGATCGTAAAGATTATCTTCAGAGAATTTCTTAAATTTTTCTTCATAGATGGTGTTGGGATATTCTTTTGAAATTGCATCCATTGCAATTAAACAGAAGCGATGCAACATGTTATTATACCAAGCTTTATTACTGGCTAAGTAATATGTTTCCTGTGTGTACAAAGAATTATTTAAATGTGGATATTATTAACTTGATAAATGTAAGTTATTGTTGTTGTTGAATTAGCATAAATTATTTTGTTAGCATAATTTTAAACGGTTATTTAAAAAAAATTAATAAGTGCTTAATTAATGTTAATTTGATCCTACCTTGACACTGTTTTTTACCAGCTCCTGGTATAGGTCTGGCTCTTGATCTTTTAAAGCATACGACAGAGCATGGAACCTGCCAAGCATATGAATAACCTTTGTGCAGTGAGGGAAGTCCAACCCTTTCGTCCTACTGAACAGCTGGTATCCTTCAGGTGACAGGTCCTCCAGAACAAGGAAATCATTCTCCCCGTCTGCCAAACTCTTGTAGCACCTGAAACACACACACAATCCGCTTGTTTTAAGACCCTTTTATGGCTAGCAACAGTGATTTGCCACCCTAGAGTTTTCAGATTGAAGGGTGGCTGAGGACTTTTGATTACATTTACTATGTCACTAAAATATCTGGGGTGGCCAATAACAATCAACCAACATAAATGAAAGGGTGGCTGTATCAGATAGGAAATTAAAATATCATGCACTCATAAACAGATGACAAAATCAATACCTTTGTTGAAATAAAATAAAAAATCCTCTTTGTATTTGGTAAAGATTCAAAGTCAGTCATATTGAATTTTTTTTAAATTGTGCACCACCCATGCAGATTATCCACAACAGTAAAAGTTTAATATGCTGGCAATGGGATAATTCTTGTCAGATATACAATATAAAAAACAGTTAAAAAAACATTTGCATTTAAATAATAACACAAAACATTGTGTTGAAATGAAAGGTTCATTGAGAACTAATTGATTTTAAATAATCTTATAGTTTAAAAAAAAACTTCATAGTTGGCAATTCTACAAATTAACTACAGTATTTCTATTTATCTTCTACTAAGCCAGTTTTCAAACTATGAACAAGAATGTCCCTGTATATTTTTGGTCTATGTAATTTTCAAGGCCCGAGAGCTCATGCTGACTACATGACACCCTCAATCAGCAAATGTTGGCACTAACATTGCTAAAAGTTGCAGCTGCTTGGTCAGTATAGCTCGATTGCGAGTTAACACCATAGAGTTTTTTAAGTAAGTTTACACAAGAACCTTATCAGGCCCTACGATGAGCGCTAAAAATGTATTATAACTTACCTAGGCACCTCATTAAAGGGATTTTTCACATTGTTCCTCCTTTGGAATTCCATGAATTTCGGCATAACCTAAAATAAATAATATAAGTTTTGGGTTTCTAATTTCTACTAATAATTTTTTCCCATAGTCTTTTTTCCTCAATTTTTTTAAATGTGTATTTTTATAGGTCTATTGATTTGATAAATAAATATATATACACACATATATATTTAGCACCGTGTCTCACTACCCGTACGGGTTATACGCTTTGAGGTACTAATTGTAACAATACAATGCTTCGTATTGTACAATTGCTCCCCACCCAACCTAATATCACAAGTTCGAGTCACCTAAATACATACTACCCACCCCCCAGAATAACCTCGAAGAAACCTATAATAGTATTCTTCACTATTGTAGCCTAATGTAGCCCAAACAATTACACAAAATCAGCATTCTAAAATGTCCATTATAAACAGTCTACTAAAATAACTGTTCAACACGTACCATCATCCAGCTGACCTGACTACGTCGCTGGCGAGTCAAAAGCGCCGATGAACTAGAGTTGGGCGACTACATCTTGGAGTACGTGTTCAACGATCTACTCGGTCCGAAAATTCGTTAGAAGTATAGAGTTAGGAAAGAACCTTTAAAATGTAGAACTTTAGGAATGATCATTTAACTTTATTTAAATTATGTTTGTTACGCAACCTTTTATTGAGGTCATGAACGATGGGCCTATATTAGTATGTTAAATGTATAGTCAACGCGAAGAGGAAATTGCGTTCGACTTTGAATCTTTTATTTTTGCTTAGCCAAAACTTGTGTTTGGATCACGTTGATCCAACTCTAATGTAAATTGTTAGTACTTTGAGTTAACTTAAATGCAAGTTAAGTTTGTTCGATATGTCAAGGAAACATGTGTAAAACTTATTCTTCATTTACGTCTTGAAAGACCTTAAGTCTTGTTTTGGTTTATGTGTAACCAGCCATAGCTTTATGTTTGAAGACCTTAAGTCCAGTTTACTTTGTGAATAAGCCAATGTTTTCTTTCATAATAGTAGCTATAGGATGTTTTGAATTAAGGCCGTCTTTCCCGTGTTTGTTTCATACTTTGAACCAATTAAAGAATATTTCATTTAAACTTTGCTCTATTTCCTGTTGTTATTTTCCATGTATTGTTACATACTTCCTGTCCTATAGTTTTAGGGGCCTTATCTATAGGATCGGTGGAGGGTGTAATATAATTACGCTAATGAATTAGGAATTGGGAAGGTTGAATTACAGGAAATAAACCCGCATTTGCGTGGAGGGAGAGTAGAAAACCATTTAGGAAAAAAAAAAAATAGTTCACCCGACCGAGATTCGAAACTCGATATCCCCGTCCTCAGCAGTCGAGCTCAACACAACTAGCGCGCTAGCCAACTACGCCACCGAGGCGGGTGATTTGATAAAAGTTTGATTGGTGGTAAGAAATTAAGTTTATTCGTGTGGTATCATTTTCAAGCTTGATTATGTACTATTTTATATAATTAAGGTGAAATAAAAGTTACATTAAGTTAAAATTCTTTTCAAGCTTAGTTTCAATCAAGTTCAACTTACCTTATGAATTATCTATTTAAAATCTTACTTTTTCATAAAATGCAACTTCATTTGCAAAACTATGAGTAGAATGAAAATGTCTTTCTCCGCCCAAGGTTGGGTGGTAAACCCTTCACAATAACCGAAAATGAGTAATTCTGTCCACCATCGAGGGAGGTGCCTTCCACAGCTATGCGGTAAACACAGGTAATGTAATTGTCTCCAGGAGATGTTGCACTAGTTACTTTATAGCTGACTAAGCGGATATCATTTCTTCCAGCGACAACTCTTACTACATCAGTTAATGTGTCTTCAGTGAACTTGGAAGAGATTTCTTTCAGTGCTTTGCTGTCAGACATGATGGTTGGTATCTAGTGGCAGCTATAAATACAAACCAAATACCACTTAGGAAAACAAATCATACTGGTATAGGGTTAAGATTTAGAGAGAAAATTTTAAAAATTGAGAACCGACAAAACAAACAAAATAAATTACTAAACATACAAATTTAAATAATTGTCATCAAGGTAATATAATTATGTTATAATTGTAAGACCACTTTAGTCCTGAACGTAGTCCAACAAAAGAGACACTGGCCTGTTATAAAAGTAATCCTGGATCAAAGTTGATAACATATGCATTATAAGTTTTGAAAATTCCTGACTCTACCACACTTTCCTGACACAAAATACATTTTTTTCAGTCTTTTACATGCAAAATTACAAATTAATATTACCAAAATTTTCATCACATGACTCAAAAATAAAAAATACACTGTTTTAAATTTGTCTATACATAAAGGTTTATGATTTTGATTAAGATTATTTGATAAGCTATCTCCATGTTTTCACATAGTAAACCTATAACCCAAAAATATTAGGAGACCTTTATAAAAATCCAGAATTTTAGGTCTGTTGAGAATCGACAATTTGACATGAACATGTCCACATTTTCTTCTTTTGTCCAAGAAAATAGTTTTTAATAGCAGATCGACACACTATTGGACAGCGAGATTCGATTCATATTGTTAAAAACAAATATGTTACATATCTTCAGAGATAAAACTAATAATTTGAAATGAATTATTGTTTACTTTATATTTCAAAAATTATAAGGATAAATTTAAGGGCTGGTAATATCTATTTATATATTCCTTTCCCCTCTGTTTTCCAGTTGTACATCAACCTTGCTGAAGGCTACACATAATAAGAAAGCTAAAGCAATTATCAGCCACAGGTTTCAAGTTAGTATATATTGACACATACCATACCACATATGTAGACTAGAGGTAAGTGTTTTCCACGGTGTTTTTGGACCAGTTGTGCAAGCCAAATCATTTTACTGACCGTCAGGCTAAGTCATGATCTTGTATTTTTTACATAGTTTTGTAAAAGCTACTTTAATTTTTACAAACTACTTGAAAACATGTGTTCAGTATGTATGTCAGAATCATGTTTAATCTTGTAGTTAAAAAAAATTAAAGATTCACTAAATTAGTTTGGTTTTACTCTTAACCCGTGAGTAAGTGTGCCGTAATATATTTAATATATTTAATATATTTAACATGAACAGGAATCCAAGGTACTTTAATACCCCAATGTGTTTTCACTATCAATATCCTACTATTGAACATGTATGAATAATTATTTTTGTTTACATTTTGTTTCACTTTGAGACTTTTTAAACACATTTCACTGATAAAACTAATTTATAAATAATATTGTTTTGTTAGTAAACCATAATTAATAAAAATGAAAGGGCTATACTTTAAGATTTTTCAAAATAATTATACCAATTTAGGCTGCTGTTATTATTGTGCTAATTTTTACTGATAATACAAATACTATGTGAATACTCATGTGATATATAATCAATTTATAGAGAAAAAATTAAAGTACCTATTAATAATATGTTGTACAGAAATACCAAAATTGTTAATAAAATAGATAGAATTGGCAATCAAAATAATGTATTGATGACACACTCCAAATAAATTGCTGACACATTTTGTAAATATTTCACAATGATTGGGTTACAGCTGTCTAGTCAAATACCAACTGTTCCAGGTGACAATGTTGAGCAGCTTAGAACACTAAAAATTGAACCAACCTCTATTTACCTAGCCCCAACTAATGAAAGAAAATTGAAACTAATTATAACAAAACTTTATAATACAACTAGTCCAGGACATGATGATATAACACCAGCCATAGTTAAAAAGTGTGATCACTAACCGATCCCTGTCCCAACACACAATATTAATATGTTTCAATCAGCTATATATCCAGATGCATTGAAAATATCTAGAATCACCCCAATTTTTTAAAAATGGAGACAGGAAAAACGTTAATAATCACCATTCTATTTCAGTACTTAGTATCTTTAGTAACTTAAATGAGCAAGAAATAAAAAGGAGGTTAATGAACTATTATGAAACCAAATCTATATTTTATGAACACCAATATGGCTTTAGGATTGCTTCAAACACGGCTAAACCTGCACTGTCTCTTGTAAGTGAATTACAACAATCTATTGATAAAGGAAAATATGCCACTTCTATGTTTGTTGACCTCTGTAAATCATTTGATACTGTTGATCATACAATAGACCTACTTGTAAAAAAGTTACGAATATAATGGGTTTAGAGGTATTGCTCTTTTTTGCTTCTGAAAAAGAATTTGACAAACAGGTTGCAGTATGTAGAGGTAAAGGCTTGAATAGCAAGGCAATGCATGTAAATAATGGCGAGCCACAAGGAAATGTTCTTGGTCCTATTCTTTTACTAATTTACGACAATGATCTAGGCAAACTTCCACTTAATGATTCACCTAACCTCTAAGCAGACGACACTGTAATACAATAGAAATCTTGTGGAAATATAAATAACACCATAGTACATATGCAAGAGTATTTGATGACCCTAAATTAACATTTTAGAATTAATAAATTGACAGTTAATACAGAAAAAGCCAGCTACATACTATTCTCGTCACCACAAATGTGTTTTAATACACATATTAATGGAATACTTCTTTCAAAAACAAATAATATCAAATATCTAGGACTACATGTAGATCAATATATGAGATGGCATAAACATGTAGACTATGTTCTAAAAAAATAATGGAGGACCTACAGTTTAACGTGGAATCCGAACCACGGTGGAGGCCTGGCATTCCCCACATTCACAAGATGTCTTGTCAGAGGTGAAGGAAGGGTTTGGTAATCAGATAAATCTGTGCCGGGACTGAGGATCGAACCCCGGCCGCCAGCATAGAAGTCTTACACCTTACCCCTAGACCACGTTACACTAGTAGAAAATGTTAAAAAAATACGAAAATTGTCTAGATGTAAAAAAACACTGTATTTTCATTAGCTATTGTAAAACGAAAAGCATGAATAATTGTTTGGATGTTAAAAATGTATATTATTATAAAAAAAATTAAATTATGATGTAATTGAAGTCGCCATAATGTGCTAATGTCATAAATATATTCATTAGCCATTGCAAAACGAAAAGCATGAATCATTGTTTGGATGTTAAAAATTTCTATTATTATAAAAAATTTAAATTATTATGTAATTGAAGTCCCCGTATTGTGCTAATGTCTGAAATATAATCCTATGTTATTATAAGATCTCCATTCAAAGCTTTGCTCAAGGAGATTAATTATTATTCTTAATATGTATTTAATTTAATAAGAGTAAACAATAAAAAAAATTATGTAGGATTTTGCATGTCTCAACAATGAGTGTATTTCAAATAGCTTCAATTTACAGACTATTAATTATATTCATTTTATATCAATTTATACCTGCAGGCAACGAAGTTCACGCGCGGTAATTCAAGGATGATATGACATGACACTCATACAGTTCTCGAATCTTTTCCTCAATAATTAGACTTCACTCAAGTGTTAGAGAGCCAATTAAGAACTGCCACAGATAGCTTGTAGGAAGTACAGTGTCTCATAGATAAAGGTGTCTACTAAACCCTGATTTTAGTAAGATCCGTATCCGTAGGTCAGTGGTCCGTAGTCCAAAAGAAATCGATGATACAACATCAAATTGCTCTGGCAACAGAGTCCTTATCTGTAAGTCTTTACTACCTTTTCTATGCTTTTTGCTTTATTCCGTACTTCCAGCGCCGCCTGTGACAGAGACAAGGAGCAATGCCAATTGCCAAGCTAGTGATGGGCAGAATCGGATGAATAGAATCAATTCATTCGGTTATTCTGAATAATCGATTCGTTCGATTCTTTCAAAATCATTCGAATGAAAACATAGCTGACTTGATGCGAGCTGGCCGATTCATTCTCTTACCTCACCCTTGCCAGAAGTGCTGAGGAAAATCGACCTTATGAATGTTTCCAGGCTATCTCTATACAGGTATTCATTTCTATTAGGTTCATTTTCAATAAATAGTCCCCATTGCTACACAATAATCGACCTTACGCATTCGAATGATTCTAAGGCTAATTTAATACAAAGTTTAAGTGGTTGTACAGTTTACAATCGAATAACAGCAAAAAATAATTCGAATGAAAATTACAAAATAATTTGATTATTTTGCTAAATTACTACGTGGATTGTTCTTTTTCATTTCCTTAAAATTTTACCTTCCTCACTAACTAATCGCATATAGCACGAATGGTTTGAGAGATATTTTTTTTTACGTTGACTTAAATTTATTAAGTAGATAAGTATATACTTTTTATCAATTTCATTTCCTTAAAATTTTACCTTCCTCACTAACTAATCGCATATAGCACGAATGGTTTGAGAGATATTTTTTTTACGTTGACTTAAATTTATTAAGTAGATAAGTATATACTTTTTATCCATTTAATAAAACATTGCTCGGCCGTAATATTCAGATCGTATTATAATTTTATTCACTGAAATAAGTTTACGATTGTAAGCTTATATATTTTTGTTATGTTTAGGAAATATTAAAGGGTAAATTATTTCGAAAACACAAAGGGAAACGAATGTTCCTTATTTAATTATTAATCATACGCAAAAGTATTTATATTAATTGCGAGCTACTTATTTGAGAAATGCGTTCACTTATTCACTGTATAGTATTTTGTTGTAGGTGTACTTTGATCTTTGACACTGTCACATGGAACTAAATGTAGTAATAGAAAAGTTTTGATAAGCTGCAAACGCAAAGTAATGAGTATTGGGAGATAGATTCGACAGCAGGGTAAAGAGAATAGTAGCACAAAGTAAAACGAGCAACTAGTAACTACTTTTAGAAGTAGTAAATATCCGATTATTACCGACTATTTACTACTTCTCAAAATCATTCGAATGATTCTTTCGATTCATTCGATTATAGAAGAGAATAGTAGCAAAAAGCAAAACGAGCAACTAGTAACTACTTTTAGAAGTATTAAATTATTCGATTATTACCGAGTCTTTAGTACTTCTCAAAATCATTCGAATGATTCTTTCGATTATTTTTCAAAGAATCGAATGANAATCATTCGAATGATTCTTTCGATTATTTTTCAAAGAATCGAATGATTATTCGATTCTTAAAATCATTCGATTATGCCCATCACTATGCCAAGCGTTGATAAACACGTATTCTATTACGTAACTTCTTTGTGCTACCATCTACCGGATAACTTGTAACGATGCAGCCTTGACAGTAGAAGCTCGGAGAAAACAAATGGGAATACAATTACAATACAGTACATACTGTTGGAGTAATAGGTGGAACGTTTCAAACGGGCCTGTGACAAGAAGGGACAGCTCCTTTCGTCTGTCAGGAGCAGACTGTGGATGTGACGTCAAAGGAGCAGGTTGTGATTTCACAATTCACAACCCATCCCTAGTTTAATGCGGGCCTTACACGATCAATAATATTGAGAATACCTGTTCATATTCTCAATAATATTGAACGTGGAAAGTGAAAAACTGGATTGACGGTCGATATTAATGGAGTACTTAAGTAAATCCGGATTTTCTGTTTTTCGGGCATCAATACTGGAAATTGGAGGGGATATTGTCAGTATTATTGACCTATAGGGACGAGCGTCAATATTTCCATCAATAGTAAGTTCAGTTCAAGGCTGTATCCGAATAGTCTACGTCTTATGCGACGTCGCGTTGGCTCGTGGCGTTGATAGCTGCATTGGAAATCACGTGACCAAGTGTATATCTGTCCGAATAGTCGTGGACTAGACCGATGCAGTCTTCTCGTGGCGTTGGTAGCCATGGATACGAAAGCTACGAGCCATGTGGCGTTGGTGCGGTGTTTGACTGGCAATTGTTTTAGTATTATAGTTTTGTCTGCTAGAGCACTGACTAACGTTTACATTATTCTATTGCCCATCTTTAAAATTGTGATTGTGATTAGAATCAACTAATAAAGGCTATAAACTTGTTTAAGTGAACATTTTATAAATATCTTATATTAACCTATCAACCTGTTTATAGTTTAACAAAGGTAAAAAGTAAAAAAATTGCCTTTACATGTTGTTGCTGGATTGCAATCATTCTTAATAATATAAGGTGCAGTATTTCCAGGAACTGACCGAGTAATCTACGCCTTTCATTAATGATCGCAACAAGTATTAAATTATTGTTTCTCGGCATGCTTAAGTTGAACCTGCTAGTCCCTGCTACGAGAAATATCAACGCAACGATCGTAGGTCTGCTTAAAATGGTGCCAATCTTAAATAGTCGTATTAGTTTTCACTAGGGCTGATAGATGGCGCTTACATAGTTTCTAAGTTATTCGGTAGGAAGCAGCACTGTGGGCATAGAAAAGGGATAAGTATAGAAACGCCACTCTAATGTTGGCAAGTAGAACCACATCACTAGCGCTCATGGTGGACGAGCGGTGAACTAAATATTCTAAGCGGGACATTTGAATGTACGTGATTTGTATTTATTTGCTTGCAACTCTAGCTTATTTTAAATAATATTGCATAAGGCAATTTTATTTTTCATTAGAACATTCACAATTATTAGGATTTTATATGTGAATATATATGTTTAGACTTTGGACCATATTTTTTATATTAAAAAATTTATATTCGTCAACTATTCAAAAGCACATTACAAAATAATTATGGAATATTCGTTTTTAAAACCATCAGAAAAAAATCATAAAAATAGTAATTTGTGTCAATTATTTTAAGTTATATTGGTTCTAAACATAGATATACTTAATCACTGAGCAGGGGCAGATCAGATATTTTTATAGGGGGTTTGAATTTTAATTGGGAGCTGCCCTACAAATAAATATCTTGCACAATGACAGTGGATTCCACGACTCGTCATTGTCGATAGCTTCTTACAATTAACATCTTGATGTTCATGTGGACTTGGTCTCAAATTGAAAAATGTTCCAAGCTTGTGACTAAGGCTGTCTAAATGATCATAGACTTAAGGTTCTATGTTAATTTATGGATTAAAGTGTTTATTTAAAATATAAATTTCGTATCTGTCAGTTGGTTATTTAGAGTGACAGAGGCACAAGACCT
>CABEEJ010002222.1:0-39002 GCA_901482245.1 Timema douglasi
CTTGTCAGAGGTGATGGAAGGGTTTGGTAATCAGATAAATCTGTGCCGGGACCGAGGATTGAACCCTGGCCGCCAGCATAGAAGTCAGACACCTTACCCCTAGACCGCCAGGTCACCCCTTTTGTTATAGTATTAGTTATATTCATAGTGATTTAGGATTTAGTAAGGTGAATTATTATGATACAAAGGAACGCCTAATAAACAATAACATAAGGTTCTAATTATATGAAATACAGATAATAACAAGTCTGAATATAATATATGGTTACATCAATATAAAAGATAAGATAGATTGAACAACAGAATACTAGTAAGAGTATTAATAATGAAAACTTTAAAATCCTATTAGAGTGTGTGAAAAAGAGTAGAAAAAAGAACAAATAGGGTTAAAATACAGGAAACACATTAAAATTAGAACAAGAATACAATACAAATGAAAAATCACATATTCTAAGGTTACAGGTTAAATCTTAAGGATCTAATTAAAAATGAAAAGATATTATGTTATTGTTTATTAGGCGTTCCTTTGAATAATTATTTTGTTACGTTTAGTTGTGAAATTAAGGGAATATTTTTTAATTCCCTGCTTCCTTATTTTTAGTTAAATTTCCTGACATTTCCCTGACCTATTCAGGTTTTACCTGTCTGTAGCCACCATGGCCTCTCTTGGGTTGGACGCTATCATTCAAGTCAAGAGAGGCAGCTAAATCACATGTGTCAAGTATTTGAGGATGAGGAGTTATTGCAAACAATAAAGACAAGTAATGAATGCACTGTAACACAAGAGCAGCATAAAAAAACATGCTGCAGCAGACCATGAATGAATTAAAAGTGTTGTGTGTGACATTCAGATAAGGAAGCAAAGTAAATGCAGATGAGATATAATGTGCTACGAATACAGTGAACCAAGACATAATTGGGCAAAATCCAATAGAACTAGACTCAACTGTATTTGTGGAGGGGAAATTTTATATTTTGTATATTTGCTAATAGACATCGGGGTTGTGTCCCTTGTACATGAGCATCAAATAGACTCCAGCGAATGAACAAGTCTGTTATAAATATAAGTGGTAATCTCATAACTATAATACAATGATTGTAGCTATTACAGGAAGTTATTTTGTATCACAGAAGAAAATTGTTGCAAGAGGACTAGCACATTTCCCCCCCTCAGAAATTGCCAATAGGAATAATGAGAGTAAGCAAATTGGATGTGTCACTTAATAAACTGGGAACCACAACCAAGGGTATGCCGGGTGACTGAAAATGAGTCTTTATACTGAATGGACATGAGGTGGTACTTCAATTAGTAGTCATTACGGATTTTAGAACGGGTGTATTGAAAACAACCACCTTTTTGAGAAATAAGTTAAAACAAATTAGTTCCCTCTCATCTATCCATGTAAGTATGTGTGCACTTTACTAAACAATTACTTAACTCGGCCATACTTTATTATATTAGTCATAATATAGTAAGTCATTTCTAACCTTAATTTTATGCTTGATAATAATTAAAATTAAATCCCACCCACCCAAAACCCCATGTAGGTCTGAACCAAAATAATGAAAGAAAAACTGTGTTTTGCCTTTTCAAGAAGACATTAGTTCACATTTCTGATATTTATCAGGTGCTAAGCTTATCAGGGCTATATTTATATTTACATCTTGGCAATTGCAACAGTAAACAAAATCCAACCTCTTGAACTAAATAGAGTAAAGTTAATTTTACATTCATATGGAAACAAATACATACTTTTAACCAATAATATCAAGTTTTAGTGGATGAGATGATCTAACATAACTTCAGTTTTTGTGCTATGCTATTCAAGACTAGGCTGTGTGTTATCAAGCTAAACGCTGTGCAACTAAAAATGTCAAAATGCCACCACACACAAATGGAAGGTGCTATTGGCCTTTAATTATTACACATAATATACTCATGTAAAATCAAAATGAAAAAGAAAGAAAGTTATGTTTGAAGAGTAAGAGCCAGCAGCTTATACTTGACAGTTAAGGAGGAACTTAGAAATTGTGTATCATTTGACACAAGAACATTGCATTAAAACACATCTAGTGCAAAATAGCATGTCCGAGTGATGCCTAAAAGATTAGTCATTATGTGTGGCTGCAGCAGCCACCAGTATACAAATGAACTTCACCGAAACTGCACAGGATATAGGATGTCCCTTATATTTTGGTCTATCACATTCAATGTGAATCACCCAAGTGGAGATAGCCTGAACGTTTCAACTGGCCAAGGCCAAGAACCACTATCAACCACATATAATGAAAAGATAGTGAGACATTAGCGAGCACTCAACACCCAAGACTTAGCTTATTACCAAAGAATGTTAGCAATGTTTCAAGGGAGAAACAAACTTATCACCCAGAATTGATTATGATGCCCAAAAGATGTGCAACTGTTTCAGACACATCCAATGAGGCAATGGACAAGTTAGCGTGATTTTCCCACAGAACAAAAATTAATTAACTCTCAATATAATTTACCATGGTGACTATGGAGAGCCTCTAAAAACGGGTGAGAATGTGACGAATAACGTTAGTCACCAATTTCACAAGTGTGGTTGGCTTACCCACTCTTGTGGCTGGAATGTGAAAGTGGAGGATATGTGGAGACAGTTGAGAAGAAAAGGTCACTTAAATAACAATATGGTTGTCTTCTGTGAACTTGTTAGAGGTTGGTTGACCTAATTTAAGTTGATCTAGAAAAATAGGCACAAAATTAATTTATGAATTAAATTATTATTAGCACCGCGTCTTACTACCCGTTTGGGTTATACGCACTTATGCTAATGTGTAATGATAGGGTGATTGTGAGATGAAATGGAGGACCTACAGTTTAACGTGGAATCCGAACCACGGTGGAGGCCTGGCATTCCTCACATTCACAAGATTCAGATAAATCTTTGCCGGGACCGAGGATCGAACCCCGGCCGCCAGCATAGAAGTCTGACACCTTACCCCTAGACCGCCAGGTCACCTTTATGAATTAAACCGTTAATAAAGTGGTAGATGTATTAAGTGAAATTAACAAGTACTAAAATGTATAATCTAAATATATTTTTGTTGAAGAAACATTGTAAGATATGAACATTTAATGAAAATTATAATGCATCATCAACTAAAATATTAATCTCAAACGTGTTGATAAATAGTCTAAAACATAAGTTGACACATTAAAATATTATCACAAAAATATAATTTGGGGATGAACAATGTTCTGTTGTGAAATTAAAGAATAAAAATTAGGCTAACATCTGCCAAACAAATTAAATAAAGTGGTTATGTAATGTAGAATAATCTAAGTCTTATCTGGGTTTCTATCCCATTACTCCTTTTTGATATCCAGTGCTGGAAATAGGCTGGATTACTTCTTTCTGACATGTTTTGGTACTATGTCATCGTGAAAAACATGAAATGTTATGACAGCTAGATGTTAACTCTCCCATGCTCCTTTTATGCAAACGGGGGAAGATTGCCTTTAAAACTTTTACTTATTCAGCCCTACCCCATTTAGTAATTATCATTTATGCATATAAGCTAAACAGGTTGTTGTAAGGTGCAGTGATATATATTATTTACCTAAATTTGTTGATCAATATTGATAATAAATTTTGTTGCACGTTACATAAAAAGTTAAGCAACATTAGCAATATTGTTATTATTGAAATAGTAGTGTAATACAAATATAAAATCAACCCTACTTACAGTAACGCAAATCACCAGCATATTTGGAAGATACCATTAAAATATAGTGTGTAATATATATACATATATATCACAATATTTTTTTTGCTCAATATCAAACAATAAGAAAATATACTAATTTTGCTTCAACTCGCAAGTCTATATTTTTATATATTTAGTAAAAGAAGTGATTTATTTAGGGCTTGTCAGTGTAACATTGGCATTAAATAGGAGTTTCGGCACAATCAAGCGGACTTCCACAGTTTGACTTCACTGAAGATAGTTCGTTAATGAGAAATAAAATCTTAGGTTACTCTATGGGAGACAATTTCTTTCTACTTGAAAAAATTAGGATTGACAGGTGGAAGAAAAATAAACACAGTAATAAATTGTCCATTCATAAAGAACTTTTATTAAAAAACAAATGCATAAAAAACAAATTTAGTTTTATCTTTTATTTTTACTTTAGCAACTAGTATACAAATATAGGAATGACAGGACTACTCTTTCACACATTTTTGGATGGTTCAATGGGACAATTAGAAAAACAAACCAGTATAAAACCGACATCTTTGATTGAACAGCCCATCTACAGTGTGGAGGTGACAGCCCGCAGAAAATTCTTTATTTTAAACATTGGATGGAAGTTACTAGTATCAAAGAATTCTAATACTTCCACCAGCCAATGTTTGGAATAAAGAACCTTCTGATAGCTGTCACTTGTCTACACTCCCACTGTGAGCTATAGGTTCCAATACACACAAGTAAAATAATTTGCAGGGACTTGATAATATGTATTAATTTTTTTTAAAGTGCATTAGGAAATATAAATAAGAAATAAAGCAGCACACAATTGAGTGATTTACCCCGATAATATCGATCAAAAGTTACAGCTATAGAACCCACGACATAAATGGATTTTTGAATGTAGATCTAGTAACTTTTCTAGCTGTCAAGAAAACTGGACTAAACTTTGACAATTTTTCATTATTTAATGAATTTTACAAATAGTTGGAAACAGTGTGTTGTTTTTTTATCAAGAGGTACAACACAATTTTCAAGCCTTCTACATTTGGTTATCTCCTTGCAATGATCAGTTTTGTTTTAAAATGATGCTGTCATAATCAATAGCTGCACTATTAACATAACACTTTTATTTTGCTCGGTACTTTACATTCTGAACACGTGTGGCTTTGAGTAAATTGGCAATTTTTCTGATCCTGATTCAATATTTTAGACCTCATTCAAACAGTTGCAGTTATTAACTGTGTTATTTAAAACTTTATATAAACATGCAAAATTATTTAATTGCCAATAAAAACACAACAAAGAGAATACCTTAGTTCAAACATAAATCATATTAAAAAAATACTTTAAATATCTCCTATTGAACATGAATATCGTCAAGAATTTTATTATTATTATCACCGCGTCTTACTACCCGTTCGGGTTATACGCACTTACGCTAATGTGTAATGGTAGGGTGATTGTGAGATGAAATGGAGGACCTACAGTTTAACGTGGGATCCGAACCACGGTGGAGGCCTGGCATTCCCCACATTCACAAGATGTCTTATCAGAGGTGAAGGAAGGGTTTGGTAATCAGATAAATCTGTGCCGGGACCGAGGATTGAACCCCGGCCACCAGCACAGAAGTCCGACACCTTACCCCTAGACCGCCAAGTCACCAAGAATTTTGTTAATTTAACTCATTACTATAGCAGAGCTTGAAATTAATATACAAATATAACAAACCCATATTATTGGTTTACGTTAAGTTTATTTTGTTTGTGAGAACAATTTTGCTTTAAACAAGGAAATTTAGATTATTGCTATAGAATAATCAATAATGAAGTGTATTGCTCTACAGATCAAGAACCTGCAGATACAAGCAGGTCCTCAATTTTTTTTAAATTATTTATATCTTTATTAATATATATGATATCCCAATAGATTTAAATATATAAAAATTTCTGCAAATGAACTTTATAGAGATTGGTTATTTTTATTCAAGGGAATTAATCCTCTTTTTTTAAAGATTTAATACATTTTGTTCTACTTATTACTTGTCTGGTCTATCTTACATGAGTTATGGATGAATATAACATTTATAGGAAATTACCTACATTTGCATGTAGGGGAGAACCATTTGGGAAAAATCTCTGCCAGATGTATTTAGTTGGACTATCAATGGACATTGTTGAAATAATATCTTATCTGTGACCTGTTATAATGAGTATGTTGACAAATGTATCGCTCATCTGTGGTTTTATCAATTGCCACTTACAATATTTAAAAAGTTTTACCAAATATAATGAAGTTTCTCTTGTTTTGAAGTAATCTAGATTCCACCCAATTTTTCTTGTTTCAAGGCCATATTACCTGACCATTCCAAGTTTTTGCTGTATGCGGCAACCATGCATTTAGATATAATTTCCTCTAAATTCTATCTCACTCAGCATATAACTTGCTGAATGGTCTGGCATCACTTTCTGCTATATTGTCTTACTTATGATAATGAGATCAATGTTTGAGTCCCTGTCAAGTCTACGGAGAGTTGTTTTTTCTAAGTGTTTCCATGCAAATGTGGATAAATTACATTTAAAGTGGTCACACACATATTTTAACATAATTAGAGTAATATTTCGGCGTTGTCGCCTTTATCAAACATAAAGAGAGAATGCACTTGACACAAACAATTGAGTATTCTCTCTTTGTGTTTGATGAAGGCAACAATGCCGAAATATTACTGTGTTAAAATGTGTGTGTGTGACCACTTCTATTGATAACAGAAGGAAGATGTCACCTTTGTGCATTGGATTCTTCCCAAATTTTTCCTCTTTCCTTAGGTGGGCTTTCTTCAACAAATTTACTCTTATTAGTTGATTTAGTTTTGATTTGAGCTGAATGTTGCTTCTATCACAATATAATAGAATCAGGAAAGTTAGACATTTTAAATGAATTAAAATTCAAAGATAACAAGAATTCGCAATAACAATCATATGTCCTTAAGAAAAATAGTTCCCTTAGGTTTAGGCCATGGGAAGTTAGGTTTTAAGTGATATAATCCCTCTAACATGAACATACCCTTACACTTTCCAACCACAGATTATCATTACAAAACATCACTCTAATGCAACACCTTGAAACCTCCATCATAATATAGTACCTACTCTCGAAAAAGCATTATTGTAAATATTACCACAGGAAAAACATGTCTAACATATATATTTTAGTATTATTTATATTTTTCCTAATTTCTGGATGAAAAGAAACTCTTTATGGAAGGAAAAGTAATGAAAAACAGTTTACTTAAACCCTTGGATGCTTAGGTTATCCAAATTCAAATGAAATATTTTCTTTTAAAAGCTCAGCATCTATTCAGGCCAGGAAAATTCATCACCACACACAATGCAAGGTAAAGAAGGATCGTTTTTCAAGCTCAAAATTGTGAACCCATAAATATTTTGAGCTCAAGATCAAAGTAGCTATTTAAAGCTTGGCTCAAAGCTCTAAATCAGAGTACTACCAGAGCCCTACCTTCAAACTATACTCGCATTTCAACCACAACACACAAAAAAAACTAGTTCATCTAAGTAGAGATTATGATTTTGTGCGCTTGTGCACATGTTACAATCTTATTCATAATGATTGATTACTACACTCATTCTACAAATATTGTATGAGAATTATTATGAACCAAATATAAATATGCCAATTATGTTTTTAAGTTATTATTTTCCAATTTCTAACCTACAAAAATGTAATTTTTTACTAACGCAGCAAATCTCAAGTGACAATTTTAGTGAATTATTAGAGCATAAACTAGGAAATCTACCAATTATGTAGCCAATGTAATCTTTCAAGCATGTAAAAGTTCAATAAAAACCCTGAAATTGTAATTTTATGCTTAAATGTAAACTCATTTATATTAAATTGAATAGTAAAAAATTAGTTTTATTAATAAAATTTAAACAAAAACTGTGTTCACATTAATGACACTAACATCAATAGTAATACAACAATCAAACATCATATAATATCATTGTCCTCTTAACATTTAAACAAATCAGTCAACAAGTATTTCTTCACAACTTAACATATACCATATTTGATAAATCAATGAGAAGAAATAAACTTTATAGAAAACATGTACAATAAAGTGTGTATTATGTTCTTCTCTGTTCAGCTGTCAGAAGCATGTGTGTTAACTATATTCATTGCCCAGACATAGTGTGTTTGTTACTTCTATCCCTTTTTCCTGTTACTTCTTCCAAACAGTCAATTAGATGAAATAACAAGTTCCAACAACTGCACCGCCATGTTTAATCTCTTTTCACAATAATTAAGACTCTTTTAAAAAAATCACTCTACATCGCTAAGCCCCGAAAAGCAGGAACAAACACAGTGGGTAATTTAATACTATATCATTGTGGCAAGAAACAAGACATGATTTAACATAAGCGTGTTCGGTTATGTGCGTTTAAGCACTGCATTCAACAAGAGAAGCCGAGGTTCAACTTTTTTACTATCTGAAATTGAGGTTTGTTTTCCATACTTCATCTAGAAAATACTGTTTCAATTATTTATACTTATAACTTTTCCTTTCAACTAAGCCATACAGTGCTATACTGTTTTGATAATTGTTATTTTTTTTACTAGAAAGATTAGTTGACCTACCTTTAGCTATTAGCTGTAAACTATCTAATCAATAGGAACAGGAGAAATAGGATGAATTTAAGGAAATCATCATCAGTCCCTTTACAGAAAGGATGGAAAACATTGCCGAGGATAATAAAACTAGGGCACTAGCTTATAAAGTGAACTTTTTTGTTCCAAAATACACAGAAAATATCAAACATCAAAATGTATTTAAAAATTAACACTATAAGTAGGACCGACAAATATTATGATTCTACCCTGTGACCAAGTAAGCTAGTTTTTTGTTTTTCTCAAAGGGCTCCTAAGTTTATCTTAGTACTTGCATATCAATTGGCACTAAGGTTGGGTTTTTAATATGATATGAATTTTTATCTTAAATTAGCGTCAGTCATAGTGAAAAAAAAGTCCACAAAAGGGGTAGTTAAAGTAGAAGTTTTACTGATATAAAGAGGGCAATACTTTCATAAAAAACCGGGGAAGAGGGAGAAAATTGGTGTTAAAGAGTAAGGAATTGGAGAAAGATTGAGAGAAACGAGTTAAAGTAGTTTAATAAAAATTAACATTGTTTGGATTAAAATTTATATTCCCATTTTGAAATTGGGTGCATTTTTATTACTCACAACTTAAAGTAAAGGTGTTTTTTTTCACTTTTGTAAACACGATATGTAAGATGTAACAAAATGATAACTCAAAATAAAATAGAAATCTCAATTCACATACAGACATACCTCTTGAGAGTCCCAAAGTTTCATTTTTATGGGTTGAATCTATTTGACTACAAAGTCCTGTCATAAACTGGGCATACACATACATCTGTTAAGGATCTTCGCTGTCACAGACTTACCGCAGTGAGCAGGAAGGTGGCCGCTAGGGCTCTTTGAGATTTTGAATGGGGTGTCCCATCAACTAATGGGGGTCTGGCAAATGAAAGGGATGCCCCGATGATTGATTATGGTTAGGCAACCTAGGGAGGAGTTCCATAGAGTATTGGGGATTGGGGAGTGTAGGACGGGATCCCATGGACTGGTGGGTATTGCACGGTTGAGGAGGGACTCCATAGTTTGGTGGAGGTTGGTTTGCTGACCCCAAATAATGTTGAGGTTTGTGCCCCATAGAAGGGCGTGGGTATGAGGGGAGGTAGTTCATCATCGATCTCTCCATGTGGCTTAAAGTGGTCTGAAAGAGAGGAAAAAACAAAACGAGGGTGAACTATAGTGGTCCAGGTTGAAGTAAAGTTCCTCCTTAAGCTTCACATTTCAAACATTAGACTAGGGTTGATACATCTTTTAAGTTTTCAAATTTCTTAACTTTTCTAAGTTTTCCAATTTCTAGGTGTATATACCCTGTAAACATTAAGCAGAATTTTTGTTAAGGTTTGGAAGCTGACCATTAGGCACCAAACAAGTACGATTGAAATGCTTCAAAACATTTGGAGTTTTAAAATTAATACAATTTTTGTAATTTTGTTTGCTCAGTACCGAAAATATGTAGTGACTTATTATAGGAAATTAATAATTCGAGTTAAGCTGTCAAACTTGATTCCTCCTTTCTTATGGTATGGAAAAAATCAAGAATCAATCTTAATATTACGATTTTCGTTACTTCAATTATTAGTTCTCAATAAAATTGGCAACTAAACACAACGACAACATTCAGAATAGATAATAATCAACCATCTTCATATTAGTTTAGTTGCCTTTTCACTTAAATGTGAGAAAAATGTAAATGGACCGTATTGGCCCGAATACAGTAGACCTCAAATATAATAAAATTCTAACATTTTAAGGTGGTCTACATAAAAAATAAATGGTCTCAAATATAGTACGGCCTGATATGACAGTAACAAGAGTTATAAACTTAACAACTTTGACACACTTTTTTTAAAGTAAAAGTTAAGTGAGATTGCCAGATTATATTACTCATCATTAATTGCTATATAACAATGTGTATATCAAAAGCAATGATATTTTGGTCAATTTAAGATGGCCGCTATCCTGTAATTATATTGTCACTTTTCGATTTTTATTGTTTATTTAGCTCTGTGAATAAGACATCTTTAATAAAAATAGAACAAAAATTGATGTAGTTAATAAAATTCAAGCAAAAAAAGTTATATTTTTTTTAATTCAGTATATTTAGGGCATAGTGTGGTATATTAAATATATCGATATATCATTGTCAAAACTTCATCACTAATTTCTGGCGAGCTAACATGTGTAAGATTATTTAAGGCAGATGACTTTACATTTTTAAACATGTGAAAAGTATTCTTATTTCAGTTTTAAAATCTCATAAAATATTAATTTCTAGTTTCTTTGAATTTTTTTGTTTTGAAGGCTTTAAGACCATAAGATAGTGAGATCGAAGTTTCAAGCGAACATGTGTTGTAATGGTAGAGTCAAAGTTTCGCATTGAGGGGATGGGATATAATGGTTTAAGAAAAAGTTTTTATTTTCAAGTAGGCCTACTTAATTATTTTAAGTTGCTACCAGTTTGGTACTTAAGTTTTCTTTCCAATGTCATTGATTCAAAACGGTGCACTTATACCTTTTTTATTTATAAATGTTTTGAGTCAACGAGGCTTTATTTGTAGGTAATAATACATGTTTACTATTATGTAATTGCTAATTATTTTATAATTTGGGTATATGATTTTATACTTGGTAAAATTGATATTTCCCTATGTTAAAATTTAAAAGAATCTTTTATATTAGGTCTAGTATGAACATTTATAGGTTTTTTGGTCTGTTTTGAAGTGGAAGTACTTTTTATATAAGGTTATATGCATGGAAAAATAACGAAAAATGTTCAAGAATCAAAATCGAGAATCGAGGTTGAACTTAAAAATCAGAATTGAGAAAAACAGGTATTGTGACAGCTATATAGACAATTATTATTATTACTATTATTATTAGCACCTCGTCTTACTACCCGTTCGAATTATACGCACTTACGCTAATGTGTAATGGTAGGGTGATTGTGAAATGAAATGGAGGACCTACAGTTTAACATGGGATCCGAACCACGGTCGAGGCCTGGCATTCCACACATTCACAAGTTGTGATTAATACATGATTTGTCAGAGGTGAAGGAAAGGTTAGGCAATCAGATAAATCTGTGTCAGGACCGAGAGTTGAACCCTGGACCCCCAGCACAGAAGTCTGACACCTTACCCCTAGACTGCCATGTTACCAATTCAAGTAATTAAAGGTAGTCCTATTAATGATATAAAATAATATTAATAATCATTACTTTATTAAGGAGTGTTGAAAATTAAAAGGTTTCATTTGAATTGATTTGATTAAAAAAAACGGCATAGCTAATTGTTGAGTATTAGAACAGTGTAATAAGTGTACATATTACTAAAATAGTTGATATTAATGTTTGGTTAAACTTTAAAATTATATTTTTAGGATAAAATATTTAAATATATATACATTTTTAAGTTGTTTTTGAATATTTGAGATCTTATGTTAAACTAGGATTAGATAGCCTATTATTTTAGATGTGTACTGGAAATAATTTGGTTAACTCAATAATGATGATAAAATCTATCGCAACTCTCCTGATCTGCAAAGTTTTGCAAAACTACTTTTTAGCAAACGGAATTGGCAAAACCTATTAAAATAATCAAGTGGAAACTAGAACTCTATTAAATATCTCCCAAACCTAGTGCTATTTCGATCATCCAACTTACCGATGTATTGCTTCTAGGAGGTTTAGTTGAGATGTGCTTGACTAGGCTAGAACTACTGATGAGTGTAGCAGAAGTGTTAGGGCCACATTCCTGGGGCAGAGACACATTCGAAGGTCCATGGCTGTTTGGAAACGACCGAACATTTAAGTTGTCAGGAGGCGGTACAATCAACGGACCCTGGTGGCTTGGAAACATTCGACTGTTGTGATACGGAACACAAAAGGGGTTGATCCAATGGTCACTTGATCTCCCAGGATGTATATTGGGGTAGTTCCCCTCATTATCGTGAAGGGCTCTGGACACATTGGGTGCTCCATGATTCACTAAGCCATGTTGAATCCCAAAGCCAGAGTTATTTGCGATATTACGTTGCGCCTCAAGCACATTGAAATGGCGTGCCATAGCTCCAAATTGAGTGGAGAGATGCGGGGCTGGCTGCTCATAAGACTTAATCTGCATCATATTAGAGTTGGAGACATTGTTTGGCCTCAACCTCATATCTGGCGGTGTGTCTGGAAGGGAAGTCTTCTTCCTTGGCTTCTTGGAGCCCTGGAGACAAGATGGAAAGAAATTATGTGTTTGTGTGTGTGTGTGTGTGTGTGTGTACATGGTCCTATTCATGTCCAAGTATGTAAATATGTAGTACTCACGCCTGGTATGGATCCATTTGTTTTTGGTAGTGATAATGCCTGCGCGTATGCTGGTAGCAAAGGTGGCAACTTATCAACACTTGGATTAAACCTCTGAAAGAATATAAATAATTATTTGATAGTCAATATCTACCTTCACTATAGTCTGACAACCTTATGTAACTTACATATTGTTCTGATACAAGATTGTGATAGTTCAATGTGATTTAAGTACACTTAATAATAAATAAAAAACAATTCTAGAGTATGAAATTGTGTCATTAAATTCTAGGAAAAACCATTATGAATTATAAACTAGTGAATAAGTACCACACAACATAGAACCATATTCTGCAGGACTTGTGATCAGTTGCCCTTGCCACTCAGTTACTAAAATGAATGAGAAGTATTTTTTACAACTTCACAAATGGTCACAAAATTAACAAGTAAAGAATAGGCCCTTCGAAATCTTCACAAGAGTATTTTATCCGTTGAGGGTCCAACCAAAACGGTAAAATTAAAATGAGCGCTTTGATTTTGCTTAAAGCTAGTTAAGCTGTTTATTCTATAATACAAAGAAATAATTAACCAGACCCCATACAAGTAATTTACCACTTATGGATGACACAATTTGAACAGCAAAAATACTTGGCTACAATAAATAGATGTGCATAAAGTAGAGACTAAACAATCATAGCAAACTGTTATAAAATAAAGTATTTGAACTGCTAGATATTAAAATTACAAGCTTAAACATTGCTAATTTTGGGTATTTGCATGCAAACATATATCTAATGAACAAGCATTTAATGAATAATGAGATAAAAAAAATTATATCAAACGAGATCTTAAATAAATCTAACTTAATTTTAAATCATTTGAAAGTGCTCAGTTATAAAAATTTTAAAAATGAGGTGGCCCAATGGCTAGATAATTTTATAATAAAGGAAATTGATAAAACTAAAGAAAAAGGAAAAATAAACTATTAAGAGTAAATTTGATGAAGAAAGCCCACCTAGGGAAAGAGGAAAAATGTGGGAAAAGTCCAATGCACAAAGGTGACATCTTCCTTTCTTCTGTCTTCTATAGTAGAAATAGTTACACACACATATTTTAACACAAATATCATAATATTTCGGCATTATTGCCTTTATCAAACACAAAGAAGAAAGTACATATAACACAAACAATGGATTACTCCATTTTGAATTTTTTAAAAGAAGCTGTTAGAAACGCATTGTACCAACTGTTTTTGGGAGCAAAGATAAATTCCTTGATTAAGGTTAATATTTATAGAAAACTGATGATGCTGATGATAAAAAATAATAGATAATAAAATAATGATAATAAAAATGATATTAAAAAAATGATAATAAAAAATTGATTATTTTAAAAAAATAGTAATAATAATAATGATGTTAATTTGAAAAATAATAATATTATTATAGAAATAAACTATTTTCTGTTGAGGCCTGGTGGTAATCTTGATTTGGTAATCCATTGGTGGGCTAGTTCCCACTGTCTAAGTTGAGAACTGTTGCACTGATTGGGAAATGCTTTTAATATTTTGGTGGTGTAGCAGGTTTGAAAGTCCTGGTTGTGGGTATTGGCATGAATGGGTACAGGCTTGTCCGGATCTTTGTGGTGTGTGTCAAAACGATGATTGTTCATTCGCTGTCTGAGAGAACCTGTAGTGAGGCCTATATATTCTAGCATCACATGATTTGCACTGTAGTTGATGTATCAAGTTATTGGTTTTGCAATTGTAATAACCAGGGATCTTGTATTCCAATTTGGTTACTTTGCTGTTGAATAGCTGGTAGGTGGATTCCACATGTGCAACGGGTGCTACCGCAGGGGTATGAACCTTTGGTAGTCGGTTTTTCTTCTCGGATTCTCTTGGTGTCAGGAAGTTTGGGATGGACTAGAATATTGTGGAGATTGGGTGGCCGTTTGAAAGTGACACTCGGGGGTGAACTAAGAAGGTTTTTTGTCTGGGTAGAACTGGTTAAGAATTTGTAACCACTTTTAAGGATGGTGTTGATATGTTGTAGGCCAGGATGGTATTGGGTTGTGAGAGGGATGTCCTCAACTTTTTTTGGAGGCTCGTAGTCATCCCTGGAGATTTGATTGTCTATTAGAGGCTTGGGTTAACCTCTACTTTGGAAAGCTGTGGAGAGTTGTTTATAGTATTCAGTTAAATCCTCAGGTTCTGAACATATCTGTTTGGCTCATGAGGCAAGGCTGAACGGTAGAGACCTTTGTGTATATGAAGGATGGCTGCTATGGTAGTGGAGGTATTGTTGATGATTGGTGGGTTTTATACGTACAGTGGTACGAATTTGGTTGTTTTCAAGGAACAGATTCACATCAAGGACGGTAAGACTATAATGTGATTTGTTGTGGGTGAAGTTTAAGGGGCTGCAATTGTTGAGATTATCTAGAAAGACGTTCAAAAATTCTTTGGAATGAGGCCAGATCATGAAAATGTTGTCGATGTAGCGAAGCCATAGATAAGGTTTGATGGGCTGAGAATGTAGAAAGCGTTCTTCTAGTAGTCCCATGTACAGATTTGCATATGAAGGAGCCATGCGTGTACCCATAAGCTGTGCCCTTTATCTGTAGGTAGTGTTTGCCTAGAAAACGAATGATGTTAAACTGAAGGATCATCCTAGCCAGCTCCACCAGAAAAGAAGTGGTAGGTTTGGACTCAGGACGTCTGTGCTCTAAGAAATGCTCCATTGCTGACATTCCATGCACATGAGGGATGTTAGTGTAGAGTGCTGTGACCTCAATAGTGACAAGAAAACAGTTCGATGGAAGATTTTTGATTCTGTGAATTTTGTCTAAGAAGTGTTTTGTATCCTGTATGAATGAGGGAAGTTGTTTAGAGGGAAGTTGTTTTACAAAGGGTTGTAGGTGTGAATCAACCAGAGATGAAATTCTCTCAGTTGGAGAGCCGCAACCAGATACAATTGGACAGCCAGGCGGAGGTCTAGTTTCTTTGTGGATTTTAGGGAGGAGATACAGTGTGGGAGTTTGAGGTTTTTGTGGAAAGAGCAGTTGAATTGAGTTGGTGGTGAGATTCTGGCGCGGACTTTCACGTTGTAGGAACTCTTTAATCTGCGCGTTGTGATCTTCAGTTGGGTCTTTTGTGAGTGGTCTGTAGATGGAGTGGTCGGATAAGCTAGAGCTAAAATGTTAAAATGTGTAACTAATTCTACTATATAAGACGGAAGAAAGGAAGATGTCACCTTTGTGCATTGGACTCTTCCCATATCTTTCCTCTTTCCCTAGGTGGGCTTTCTTCATAAAATTTACTCTTAATAGTTTATTTTTTCCTTTTATTTAGTTTTATCAATATCCTTAATTATAAAATTAAAAGCCAGAGCAAATAAAATGGTTGAGTGCACTACACAAACTTTCATCTTAAAATAGACATTTACTAAAAACTCATAAAATTTGTAAAACGAAAGACACGGTTACTAGCTCAATGGTATTAAAAACAAAGAACACAGCTAGAGAAAAATTGAGAAAAGGGAGCATAAGAATTATATTCATTTTCAAGGACCTGAATTAAAAAATATATATATTTGCTTATACCTCTGAAACTATTGGTTTTATAAAAATATACTCCAAATAAAAGATTTGTATCTTTAATAGTACTACAATTTTACAATGGTAAGATATTTCGTATACCAAATACTTGCAAAGAAATGATGAAAATGGGAAAATTTTCCTTTTGCAGAGTAAGCAACTCATCATTATGTAGCTTCCTCCATTTCCCAGTATCCTCATACCATTTGAACCAAATACAATCCTAAGCACTTTACTAATTAGATTTAGGAAAAAGAGAATAACTCTGAAATACTAGGTTCATCCCAACAATTATTTTCACCAGAACCTCAAGAAAATTGAACTTTTAAGTAGATAAATTTCCTCTTCCAAACCTTCACCAAATTCGGACATTAATGACCTTTAATTTGAGTTAATAGTTTGTATTCAATCATTTTGTGCAATGGGTATAACATCAAAAGTCAAGGGTGTGCGAGTATAGGGACAAACCATCCAACTGTTTATTGTCAGTATGAACAATAGTTGGTCTGATGCTGGTTGGATACAAGTTGGAGTTAAGTATGAATTTTAGTTGGGTTGCTGTAAACACTCATTGTGTGGGCACCCCCGTTTAACACCATTCACTTAAAACTATTCAACTAAAGTGTTTAGTCATTCATCTGCGCTTAGTCTTACTTTTAAAGATGTTTGTCCTGGAGGTAAAAAGAGCAAAAAGAGAATACCAGTTTTGGTGGGGGCTAACATAAACTGCAAAGAAATAGTGAGATTATTGGTGAGACGAAAAAGTATGCAACTAAATGATTCAAAGCCATTAAGTCTTTAGAAGTTGACTATCAATGTAATAGAAAGGCATGGATGAAAAAGATATTTTTGTGGATTTAAATTTAAATAAAAAAATGATTAGGTAGAAAATAATTATCTGGGTTTTAGAAAATGGGCAATCTAAAAATAAGGTGAGTGATCTGAGGATTTGTATAGCGGAGCCAGCTAAGGTATGACAAAACAATGTTTTAGAATCGACAGTAAGAAAATTGATTTGCAGAAGCTGGTTCCCCTTAAATCAAAGAAGAAACTGTGTTTAAATAAAGGTCAAGAAATATTGGAAGGACTTGCAAACCAAAGGTCTTATCAAGCAAAAATTTTCCGTTGACGAGTTCCTTGACATCGATGATGACAATAAAATCACTTCAAACAAATCATGACATTGAAGAGGTTGAAGAAAATGACGCAGTAAACCTCCCTCCCACCATTAAAGAGAAATGTTGGCAGTGTTTAATACAATATGTCATGGTCTTCAATTTGCCTAAAATGTTCCTGACAACTTATTTCACGGAACAAGTGCAAACACTTTTATCATGAATCATAATTGAAACTTGTGGAGCAAGACATTAGAATTTTTTTTGACACAAATGTAAATGCATTATCAATACTACATAAATACATGTTTTTTTCAAGGTATGTTTAATGCATTTTTATCTCGTTTATTCTTATTTTTAATTACTTGTATATGATGTGATTTATATCGCCTAAAGTTATTTATAAGAAAGAATGCATTGCTTAGGGACCCGTTTATAAACACAATATAATACATAATACATATGTATAAAAAAGATTGTTTTAATTTTTCCTATGGAATTATTGACTGACTTAATATGGAGGTCCCATATAAATAATGAAGTTATTTAAATTGATGTCAAATAGTGCTACATATAATAATATAATTATGTATAAGAGCATGCTAATAAGTATATCTATCTATGAACAAATAAAAGCTAAACAGAGCTTTATGCTGTGAATATGGTAAAGGTGCAAAAGAAGCAAAATTCAACTTTGGTAAACAAAAGCAGCAAGCGCTAAGTCAAACAAACAACTGCACACATTGTATGAATTCATGCAGCAAATGGAGTCCCTTTACAGTTATATATGACCTATACTGAATTCTAAACATGTATCATTTCATTAAGACAAGTTACAATTTGGAAAGTTAATGGAAGTATTATCTAGTTTACAGACTGATGTATTAAAAACAGTGGTTCAAAACCTTGTAGGAAAATATTTAATCTTTATCAAGTGTGAAAGCAAATGTGGAAGCAAATATTAGTTAAAAATTAGCTATAAGGGTGCTCCCCGATATTAAAAACTTTACCAATTGTGTATAGTGTCTGAAAATGTTGTTGATCGTCAACTGTTTCCAGCCTGTGGCCAGGTCAGTTTTGTAAAATGACTCCATATTCTTCCCCTTTTATAATCATTTCCATTATTATCTCATATGCAAACTTTGTGTTATCTGCTTCCCCCCTCCCTTTCTTGGTCTCCTTTGAGACAATTTTCCTGCATACTTCATCTCTTTGGTATTATTTCCTTTTACAAAGAGAGTGATGGAGATGAAGTATGTAGGAAAATGTTGGCAAACAACTAAAAACAATAAACCATGTTATACTAGAGCGATGGGTACAAACCTTTCTGCTTAGTGTATTTTCTCCACTGCTA
Organism: Timema douglasi; assembly: GCA_901482245.1. Classification (NCBI taxonomy): domain Eukaryota; kingdom Metazoa; phylum Arthropoda; class Insecta; order Phasmatodea; family Timematidae; genus Timema; species Timema douglasi. The sequence goes on from CABEEJ010002222.1 coordinate 18,763, forward strand.
GTGCAGACCTCATAGTGGTGATTCCAGTGCTGAGACTAAGACAAACAAATAGAAGTGTAAGTGATTGACATGTTTGACTCGGTTCGAGATCAGGATCACTATTTCGGGTTAGGTAAAGACATTTTAAATATTACCTCATTTCAGAAATTTGATTATGCCTTTTCTTCTATTGATTTTTATATTACTTTTAATGTAAGAAAAAGACAATGAAATATTATTGAAGCTAAATGTTATCAAATTGTAATTAAATTGGGCATGATTGTCTGTATACCTCAATAGCGGGATCATGTATTATAAAAGCAAACTTTAAAATAAATTTTGTTCAGGTTTGACTCTAGGACCACAAAATAAATAGGAACAGTGAACTATTAATTTAATTTCAAAAAGTTAATATAACCCAGGTATATGCATATATTACTTGTATGATTAAAGGCTATTATAAAGAGCATATTTTAGAGGTGTGTTGATACACTAAAGGTCGAACTCGAGCCTAGTATTTCTGAAAGCATCCGAATTTGAGTCAAGTTTGAGTATATTCATAATCTTAAAATGAGAGGTATATAGGCCTATTTGCTTATTTTAAATGCACATATTAAATCTTTAGCCTACTTTGAAAATAAAGAGTTAAGAAACAGAATTATACAGTTTTAAATTATAAATAACACTAAAAAACATATATTTGAAAATAAGAACTCAAATAAAAATATAACTACACTAAACGTTATTTAAAAAAAATGAATAATTGCATGATGGCTTGAAAATGTAGGCCTTTAACAAGACAGTGTAAAAACACTGTACACTAATATAAAGTAGGTGATAGTGAAGGAAGCCAACATGGAAGGATACTTAGGTTAGGCTTAGATAGGAACAAGCATACTTCTCTTTTCATGTTTACTTTTACATTTTCCACTTCTTCAAAACTTCCACAATTGAACATCGTTTTGAATTTCTGAAAATATGATTTTTTTCATTAATGTCTCTTCATATGAAAAATACATATTTCCGAAAATTTAAAACAATGTACAATTGTGGAAGTTTTGAAGCAGTGGAAGTGTAAAAGTGTAGGAAGAGATAGAAAAGTGTGTTTGTTTATATCTATATATTAGTATAGTGTGTTTCTACGCTGTCTTAAAAAAGTTGATAAAATTGACATTTTATTACACTAATATTTCTCCAAAATGTTTTAGTAACTTAAGTTACCCTTAAAGAAAACGTATCATAAACAGTTAGAAAGTGAAAGTGTTTCATTTGTAGTTTATTATTCCTCAGTGTAATCTTGCATGGTCACGTTTTCTGTTCTAATTATAGGTTCTTGATAGACATGTTTATATGATTGAGAAATTTATTTCAGTACAATTTTTAATGCTTTTAAAGTTGATGTTCATACTTTAAAATTAAAAATAATATTTCTATTAAACAATATTAAATGCTTTTAAATATAAAATATGGTAAGTTAAGTAAAATATTTATCCCAATAAGAACAAAATTGATCCTAGATAGTTTAACCAACACAATTTTATAATTAAATTGTAATTAAATTAGTAGTTTTGTTGTTGATTAATATGAGTTTTAAATATCTTAACTAATAAAACATTAAATATAATAATATATTCCTGATTTTTAATTTAAAATAAATTATTATTTTAGAAAGGGACCAGCTAAAAATAGTAAAACGATTAAGTCAATAATTATTTAGCTATTTTTAATTTCATTGTTTTTTATGGCAATACATGTAACCAACTTCAATCAAGAATGATTCAAAATGTATGACAATAATTAATAAATTTCCCCATCAAAAGTAGTTTTAAAGCCCTATCATGTTATTAATATAAAGATTGATATTAATTCAAACAATTTATTAAGTAACCGAATGATTTATTAGTGGAAATGCCGATATTACCTAAATAAATAGCCTATACTTACTATTGTGTTTTAAACATAGATTATTAAGTTCAAGTAGAAGCTCGAAAACGACAAGCTTTACAATTAAAACACCAGCTAGTAGAGCGTGCTAACACGTCCTGAATAACACACCGACTTATAGAACGTGCTACTCTTTCTAGTCAAACTTAAAATCATTTTGGAGTGATGGAGAATGATTGGAGTAAAGAAGATCCACTGTGGTGAGTAAAAACTCCATATGCATAGTTTGTTTCGAGGTGGATTATCATTGTATACAATGTATTAAAAGTTTAGAGCAACACCTTTTTTTATATAGTTTCAGCCGCTAACTTTGTAGATAAAATAGAAATTGTAATCAATTAAAGTGCACTTTGCAAGTTTGTAATTTTGGCTACTATCTCCAAATCCAAAATATAGATCACTCTCAACACATATTTTTGTTATCCTCTTAAATTCCCCACCCCCACCAATATTAAATAACCCCCACAAATTTATTTGATGCACTACTGCACCTCCCGACTGCCATGAACTAACCTATATTAACACGATGGAAATTAAGATTAGAGAAGGTGATTAGTTACAAGTTAACTTAATTATGGACCAAGCATAGTACAAAGTGCCCCACCCATTAGTTCATCAGTGTAAAAGGGGAAGGTCCAATTTAATCAATGAAACATTTTTAAATCTTGCTGGGAATATAGCATGGGACCCTAAGTTTGCTAGTCGTATTGAGCTCGACTGCTGAGGACGGGGAGATCGAGATTCGAATCTCGGTCGGGTAAACTGGGGTGATTTTCCTAAATGGTTTTCAACTCTTCCTCCACGCAAATGCGGGTTCACTTCCTCTAATTCAACCTTCCCAATTCCTAATCCATTAGCGTAATTAGTACTTAAAGCGTATAACCCGAACAGGTAGTAAGACGCGGTGCAAAAAGAAATAAAAAATTAAGAGGTAGTAAGTTTTAGTTTCTTTGACTTAGCTCTAGGCTGTTACTAATGATCTTTTACCTGACAATGTTGGCTACAGTAGGCAGCCTTGAGGCAACAGTGCAGGAAGGCCTCCTTGCTGCAGAAGGCACACCATAATTTCTTTTTGGCATCCTCAACTTGCCTCTGACATTCCTTTGACAATGACTTAAAATCTTCATCAATAATCTTGCACAAACTTGAACATTTAGTTTTGTCACGATCTTTATGGCAACACTGATCCGACAAAGGGTTAAGATTCTTATTGTAGAAGTAGTTGTAAATAACAGTTTCACTAGTTTGCAAATTAATATTCCGTTCATTGTCATAGAGCACTAATCTCAGCAACAACTCAAGGATGCTGTCTTTATATTCATGCAGGTTTGATTTTTTGGAGATACTATTGGGTAACCTAGTCTTGTTTTGAAAGGCCTCAAGACCCATGAGTATACTGTTGACTTCATAAGAGAGTGAGTTGAGCATGGTCACAGCATTGTCATCTTCAGGAGTCTTTGGGTTTGCAATATCAGGGTAGTAGTTCATTAGGAGATTGGGCAACGAGGAAGGACAGTTCAGAGGAATCTTAAGTGATGGAAAGTTTTTTGGATTATTGGCAATGTTTGGCAGGGGTTGGGAGTCGGTACCATTTGGCGGGAGCTGCACACCAGTGTCGTTAGCAGTTTCCGCTCCTGAACTGCCTGGTTGGCTCGTTATTTTATCTGACAATCTCTTTATGGCCTGTTGTGGGCTAGCTGGCGGAGAACCGATCTGCAAGTGTTGTTGACCCAAGCTTTCGCTTGACACTTCATTGTTGTGTTTAGATAGTTTGGTAGAAGGTTGGATAAAAAGATTCACCTCTGGTGACAGTGCGAAGCTTATTTCTTTTGAGATGGGATCCATGGACAAAAGCCGTTCGGTCATCAAAGAGGTAGTAGTAGGGCTATCTGTGTGCACTTGTTCATTCAACACAGTAAGGGAGATCTTGGGCTCAAGCATTGGAGAGTAAACCATTAGAGCTGTGTCCTTGGAGGGTGGACTAAGAATATCACCATCCATTTCACACTCATCAATAAGCTCTTCCTTAATCTCAATGAGTTCCATACTGTTGGAGTCACCCTCATTTGCTGCTGTTCCACAGCCAGGAACTGATTTCTCAGATGATTTAATATTATTGTTTGTTTTTAAATGAACCGTTCTTTCTTCTTTATCTACACTTGAATTAGCTGTAGGTGCAGTATTGACTTCACTTGAAAGCTCAGAAGTTTTATCAGAATCTATACTAGGTTCTTTTGGTATGCAAAAACTTTCATTTATATAGGCTATGTCACTATTTTCAAGAACTTTTTCTGCAGAGCTGTCAGGTTGTACAGTTGTTTTAGTACTAACACTGTCAAACAGAGTTTTAATACTTGATACATTATTAATCTCATTGTCTTTTTTTGACGTTTCACCATTAGCAAAATTATTTAATTCAGGGCTATATTTTTCTGAGACTGTCTCATTATAACGGGTGCTATTTCTAGAGGAACTTAATAAAAACACAGCAGACGTGTCTGACAAAGAAAGAGTGTTATCATTTGAGGCGGCACAATCGGATGAGTCAATGCTATGAGCTAAAGATTTATCATCAACGATGGGTTTTGAACATTCAAGTGTTTTGGATTTTAATGGAGTAATTTTAGTTTGTTCTGAAGAAAATATTTTAGGTTTATTAATATGTTCACATATTACCTTACAATCACGCATAATTGCCTTTATGTCTATATTAGAGAGCTTAATAGTTTCTACATTTAAAGACGTGTCTGTACAAGTTTCTTGGCCAGAGCTGTTAGCACTCTTAATACTGCCATTATCAGTCTCACATTTTTTCTTCTTACAATATTTAGCACCATTTAAGGGTTTATCACTGTCACAGCTATAATTTTTTCTCTCTAAAATAGAAATCATCCTTTCCTCTTCCAAAATAACATTCACAGCAGTCTCGCCCTCTGGAATAACCTTATCTTTAGAGTTAGTTTTGGGAGATACTGTTTTACGCCTTCTTTTAATATCCCTGCCCAATGAGCTCGGAGACTTGCTTCTATGCAAAAGCTTTTTATTTTTGGCTTTACTTGCCGTAATCATTAGTGATTTATCAATAGTGCTGCTGCTGTCAGAATGAGTAGATTCGAGTTTTATATCCTCATTTGTTGTATCCTTAGGGTGCATAGGCAATTTATCAGCTTTTATTTTCTGAAAAAGAAATATCAAAATAAATTAACAACATTTATATAACAAGGATAAATCTTTTGAATCCTTAAATATTTTTAAATTAAGAGATTGAAAGAAATTCAGATTCAATATACAAAAAAGATTTATTTTCTATTAATTATATGTATGAAAAAAGTGCATTGATCAAAAACCTTCTGTAATAAATAAAAGATAGGATATTAAGAAAATGGTAAGGCACAAATAAAAGTAAAAACACTAACACATATTTACACACACTTCGATATTTTGATGCTATAATATTCAAAATATCAACGTGTGTGTAAATATGTGTTAAGTGTTTATACTTTTATTTGTGATATTATCATTTTCCTAATATCCTTCTCTATTAATTAATAATTGCAATTACTTTATCAAATTGGATGTAGAAACTTAACATTTAGTTACTATTTCTATTTTCTTGGGCAAATATGTTAGCAAAATCAGAATAACTAGGTTTTAAAATTATTCATTTACCATAATGACCCAAAAATAAGACGCAATTTTTTCCCAGAAAAAACCTTAATATGCAGATCGATAGTGACACTCTTTGATAGTAAGTACAATTTTTGTAACTTTAAGATGTGAATATAGTAATATCAATATATACCAAAATAGTTACTAATTGCCAACATGCATGGTGCTATTTACCTCTTAAAATAGATGAACCTTGACTTTCTAAGTGTGTGTGCGACATCCGGAAGTGATAAAATGGCAGACCACATGGATTGATTTGATTTTAACTATAAATATTGTTTTTCCTTTGAAAGTGATTTTATTTTAACTGTATATTGTGGTTACAAACTTGGGGTGCAGCATATATTCGGGGGCAGCCTATTTTCGGGTCAATACAATATTCGACCTAAGCTTGACTTGGTCGATAGCCGGAAGCTTCATGAGAAACTCATTCCTAGATAGACTCCAATAAAAAACTCGAGCCCGATTTTTCATTTAATTAATTTTCAGGTCATATATTTAAAGTATGTTTATTTTGTCTTCACACACATTTATTATGTTTTTCTGTGATGTTACAAAATGATAGGGGTCTGTGAAACTTCAAAACTTCAACTTAACTTCGAAACAAATATCAGCTTCAACTTTGCTTGAAAAAAAAAGTTGGTTTCAAAAATTAGGTAGTTTCGCCAGTAAAAATATTTGTCAGCTGAAATAATCAGTTTAAGTTCCTTTATTGCCTTTCTAAGATGTCACATACATGACATATTAATATTCATATGAAAAAAGGTGAATTGATTAGCATGTTGTGATAATTTGCTTAATCAGATTAAAATGAAATAATACAAACAATTGTCCAATATACCCAATCCGGCGGCCACGTGGCCTAACGTGCTAATATTGTGATGGATTAGACTGCTTAAGATGGGGAGATTGAGGTTTGATCCCAGCCAGGTGCATTGAGGGTGGTGTCTCCTAAATGGTTTACCACACTCCCTCCACAAAAATGTGTGTGCATTTCCTCTAAATTTAGCCTCCCTAATCCCTAACTTATTAGTGTAATTAATACATAAGCATATAACATAAACAGGTAGTAAGCTGGAATGCTAATATACAGTATTTTTTCAACTATAGAATTGACAATAAAAAAAGTTTGAACTTTCAATTTGGCTTGGAGAATATCTCCAATATTCAATTCAAATTTGATTCAAATCGAAAAAGTGGAATTCAAACATCCCTACTAGATTGAAATGTGTAATTAGATAGTATTTACTCTAACTCTAAATACTTGTAGTCATTCTTGAATTGACTAATTACAAAGATCTAAGCTATAAAAGCTGTAGATAGTATTGTTACATATTAACATATAATTACAAAGGTCTAAGCTATAAAAAGTATTGTTACAAATTAACATATAAACAGTTCAAAAATTACTGTAGAAAAGTTTGTTTTGAACCATTAAACTTTTTTTTTATGGTTTCAGGTAGCTATTGATTAAAATTAGAAGGCCCTCGTACCAAATATGGTAACTAGAGTAAATAGTTGATAAGTTTTGCACAAAAGTTAACAATTTTCCCAATCCTGCACTTTACTATGTTTCTCGAGTATGGGTTTGTTTAGGCCACTGGCTTACTAGACCTGTCATGGCCTTCAACTAAATAGCGAGGCTGCCGCTTATAGGTCCTCAGCCAGACCTTATCTTGGTGGTAACCTTCCCTAACTGAGGCTATGGGTGCTGATGATGACTTGGCTCAATATCACCAACTCTCTCACTCCCATCCCACCCAGCTCGCAGCCAACTGGCAAGACCCTGTTCCAGGCTTGGTTTTGACCCTGACCAGTCTCCTGTATCTGGTCTGCACCTGACCTGGTTTCCACTGGGGTTCAAACCAACCTCCATCAGGTTACTCAGATCCCAGGGTACACCACTTGGCTAGGAGAGGTTAAGCGGCACACACTAAGTAGGTTCCATGTACAAACATGTTAGTATAGGCTGTGGCCTGCAGCACACCCCAAGTGTGTAGATTCAGCCAGTTCTTATACTGCTTTTGAGTTTGAGACCATTGTATGTCAGATTATAAAATTTGGACTAAGTAAAATCTGAGTTCAATTCAAACCATATCTACCATCAATATCAAAATATGTTATCAATCTTGTACTCACAGTCATAGAGCGTTTTTGAGGTACCCACTCTACATAGTTAGGTAACATCATTTTCCGGTGTTCCTCATCTCTATTTGGTTCGTACAGAGTTTGGCACGGAGCTAACTTCAGTGTGTAGTCTTTCATCAGTTGACAAAGATGTTGCTTCATTTCCTATTTAAATAAAATGTTGACAAAATAGAAGAATTGATGAGTCAGATGAATCAATAATATTCTTACATAAAATTATTAAGTGCATATATATATATTTTTTACTGAAGGTGATGGCATAAGCAGACAATGTCTAGACCTGGGAGGAGTCTGAAGAGGAGTTGGAGAGAGAATTAGCTAAATGGGCAGGAGCGATGGAACAATATGGAGTGGACATGAATGTGGAAAAGAGGATGGAGGTGGTTAGAAACACGAACCCAGCATAGAAAGTATCAATGGAAAGGATCTCAAAAAGGTGGAAGATTTCTGATATCTAGAAACTAAAATTACAGCAAATGGTAAGATCCAGGAGGAAATAGGACAAGGGATATGGAAGAATGGACAATTCTACCATGTAGTTAAGGATATAATCTAGCGATGGAATATAGGAGGGGAGGCTAAAACTTTGTTATATAAGACATATCATCCAATGTGGAAATACGACTCTAAGACCTGAACATGGATGAAGAAAGATTTAAGTAGATTGCAGACAGCAGAAATGATGTTCTTGAGAGGCATTGAGAATGTAACAAGATACAGGGCAAGGAATGAAGTAATTAGGGATAGTTTAAAAAGTTATACCATTAGAAGAGACACTGAAGAGAAAAAAGGTTACTCTGGCTAGGTCATGTGATGAGAATGGAAGACAGAATGCCTATGGAAGCCTTACAGAACAAAGAGAAGGGTAGGAGACTTATTGGAAGACCAAAGACAAGATGGATGGACCAAGGACAGGACATGGCAGCTAAGAACCGGACTTGAGATGCGTGGCTAAACCAGACAACCCGCAGAAGCGGAAATGTATGATGATATATTTTTTACTCCCTTTTAGCATTTATCTCATAAATAATGTCTATAACAACATGCGTCACCGTTATTATGTGTCTTGTAAAGAATTTATATTACAACAGGTGTATCTTATTAACAATGTTTACGACAACGAAAGCCCTAAACTTACCTTCACAGCATCCTCTAGTCTCTGCTTGCGAGAGTTGCGCTGGTTGGAGAATGGGACGTCCTGGCTGTAAAGGAACACTTCTGAAGGTGGTACCACTGCACGGTTGTGGTCTGCGAAGAAATACACTTGCACACCCCCATCCTTCATCCCCATGGCCTTGGCGGGCCAGAACGGAAATCCTGTCATTCGAGCCCATACCGGGACGTGGGGCCTTTTCTATAAAACATTGAATATTAAAGCAAGTCCTGTACTTGAATATTCCTATGCTTATAAAATATATATTATCAATACACTAAATAATTATCTATTTTAGCTGTTTTATTCTTTGCTTGGAACTGTGTCTGCCCAGGAAATCATATTTAAAAATGGAATCTTTCTACAATCTGTATTGCTTACTTATTTCAAAGGTTTGCATTTCATTAACTATAACAGGTAGACCATGAATTTCAGTAATGTAGTCCTGTATATTCTAATGAGAAGAGGACAGGAGGGAGAAATGTTCTATAGGTGTGTATGAGACCTGTTATGGGGAAGATATGAGCCCTTGAAGTGCAAGGAAGCGTTGTACAGGGCTTACTTTGTACTCACTCACATATTCAGCAGAAACATGGACAATGAATGTAAGAAAGACTTGGAATATGGAGGTCATGGGAGTTAAGTTTGGGAGAGCATGTTAGCTGTCACGGGGAGAAACAAGATTAGGAATGTTATACAGGAAAGAGTGGGGGACAAGGAGTACATGAGATAGTAGAAAACTGCAAAGGAGGCCAAGTGTGCAAATGAAAGGATATAGGAGGATGGAGGCATTTTACTATATTGACCAAGCTACAGGTTGGAAACAGTAATGGTGATAATGAGCTGTGTATATTCAGTTGCCCACATAACAAGTTATAACAGCCAGATTTAAAATGTAAAAATTCTTAAGTTATTCTAAAATTAGTTAGTTTATAGATAATTTATTTACAAACTTTTGTTTTATTTTGAGATTCTTATACAATATTTGTACATGCGTGCAATACAACTTTCTAAGATTTAAGAAAAAAGGAAGAAATAGGAAATTGTCAAAGAATGATAGGACATTTAGAGATTCCATATTTAGAATAATTGTTTTCAGCCTAATTACAAGTGATGCATCATCATCATCATCATGAATTGTTTTCAATGCTTATTGGTGGTTTTGAACTACTTATTATTATAGGCTGAACTTAACAACCAGGTCATATAATCCCTTAATTGAAGATTATAATGAAAGGATTCTAAGAAAGTATGTTAACATTTACTTATTATTTCTATTAATCTATTATAATTATTTATCCACTTATGTTCATCACTTTTTCCAATATTCAGGATTAGAAGGCAAACTGAAGATTAGAATTCATAAAATATTGGATTCTAGCCAACTACTTAAAAATACTAATGATAATCGGCCCAATTAATGCTATATTGAAGATTTTGGGGGGTGTTCCCCCTTCAAGCATGCCCTAACTAAATCAAGCTGGCAGTAAAAGCCCACAGGTGTTCAGACACCCTATTCATTGTCAAGAAGAGTGTCCTGTAGACCTGTATGAATGTTGTACTTACACAAACTCGGATGAATCCCTTGGCACCGTGCTTGCAGTTATGAAGGAAGCATTCTGGGCAAATTTCAATTTTGATGCACTCGTCCCTGCAGATTTTCTTTAGGGCCTTAGCAACACCAGTGAGGCCAGCATTCACTAAGAAAGAATGACACCAATTACACACTTATTAGTGTTACAGTACTTTACCACTATTCCGGTCAAGGTTCCTGTTGAGGCTCTAAAGTATACTGGCTCTTTAACCCTTTGGTGAGTATGAACGTATATTTACGTTCATTTTGTTATGGCTTCCTAGGAGTATGCACGTAAATATACGTTTTCATGTTTGTCTAAATTAGTATGGCCGTAAATAAACGTTCAACCATGTTAATGCTCTGCTGCTATCTATGTTATGTTAAAGAAACTATTTTTAGACATTTACTAGTTTATATATTTGCTAATAGATGACTCTACTGTCCTTTACACAAAACGGTTATCATAAACACCTGGTTGACTAAATCGATGTTTATTTTAGAAGTTGTGTTTCCACATGATTTATTTGTGACTGTTTTTTTGCTGTGTCATTGTTTATAAAGTTAGGGGCCACACATGAACATTCATGTTTATACCTTAGTTTTTATTAGTTTTATTTATGGAGGCAAACTCGCAGATTTATAAATAAAGGTAGTTGCCACACTCGAATGTGTATAATCTTATTATAGTTTTATATTGTTGTATTTATCATGGCATCTTCGCGCAAAAGACGAATGCTAACAGAAAAAGAGTTGAATGAAATAATTTCAAATTGGGAATCCGCGAGTGATATGAGTATTAATGAGTGATGACGGAGTTTCGTCTCGTTCATATGAGCGGGAACCTGAACATGAAGTTGATGCCGATAACAATGAGACACAAATACAGGTGAGAGCAGATGTTCAGCCAACAATGCATGACACATTTTGGTGGCAAAATAATGCCAATTTTCACAGCCAAAGCGGAAAGACACTATGTGGATGTGTGTGGAATGTGATGTATCCATGCTTCATCACATTTCACAAAAAAACAAATTTTTAAACTCTTTGAATTGTATTTGAAATGGAAAATTTTTTCCTATATATTATTTTTTTAAATTTTATAACTACTTTGGAAACTGCAATACATGATTTTAAAATGAATATGCAAAAATAAAAATATATTTAATTTTCACCAAAAACCTCACTCCACAGGGATATTGTACTATATTAAAACTATACTCACCAAAGGGTTAATAAACAATATAAGATGGAAAGAAATGAAAGGTCTAAGCACTTGACAGAAAAATGTAGGCCCTAAAGTTCACAATTAAAACACAATAAAACATATCCCAGTAATTTCCATATCCCATCAGGATATTTCATTAGCATTACAGGATAGAGCCATGATAAAACAACTGTAGGTTGAGTATTGTTACTTGGATTCTGTAGGTTTAAGCATTTGTCTCAATCCTTGAATTTTGAGTTTAAAAAAATGTTTGTTCAAATATAAATGAGTGGTATGAGTAAGCCTGTTGGGAAAGGATAGAGAAATCAATGATTACCTCAGGTTGATATCAAGAGGGTGTCTTGACTTTGGTTATACAATGGAACTTCACCTATCTGAACTGAAATTTAGCATATTTTTTGTAACAAATAATTGATGTATTATTTAAAAAACCTACTTTCAAATACATTAACTAATTACAATACTGTAGTCACAGGGTGAGTGCAGTAGGCATACTGTAGTGAACTAAAATTGTACTGCAATCAATGGTACAGTATTGTATAGTATGATTGATGTAACTTCGTCAGAGTTAAGACTGTGCTCTGTCAACAAACATCTACCGTGGTTGGATTTTCCAAGCAATGTGACAATCACTGTGTGTTTGTCTACAAGTCTGGTAAGTGTGTAGACCTTGCAGTTTGGCCCCATTTTTTCTTTGAGTAGATGTGATACAGGCTGACCAGTGACTCCATGAGTAATAAACTTAATACTAATCTTTTCAGGTACAGTAGAACGTTGATTAACCGAATGTCAATCAACTGAACCATAACTACTGCAATGGAGTGGTACGAAAAGCAGACAGAAAGTTGTTTATCCTAACTTCTTTTAAAAAGGTTGCATGATTTAGCTGCGAAAATGAGAATCAAAAATAACGCAAAGAAAAATTAATGATTAATTTTGATAGTATACTTTTCTTGATAGTGTAAATATCCATCTTAACTGTTAACTTTAGAAAGAATATTTGTTAACCCTAGATATGTGCAGTGTCCTGGGACCCAGAAATGTGTGCAAGATAAGAGTTGTTTCATTTTTACTAAAAGTGTATATTTTAAATTATTCAATAATGTATATAAAATGTTCAAAACTTAAAAAAAAAATTGATTTGGACAATCTCCTGTTCAAAATATCAACAAATGAAAACTCACATCCATTGTAGACAACACAATTGTGATGAATCCACTTGGTTTCTGCCAACAAGCCTTGGGTACTGGCAATCTCTCTGTCGTCTATCATTTTCTCAAGGCTGTTGATACACATGGGATTGACAATAAATTGCAGGTAATCTGGGAATTCTGTAGTGTTCACATGATCAAAAAAGTTGTCTCCCTGCAAACAGAAACAGTACAGTAGTAATATTAAGATATTTAATTCATGCTTTCTAAATACACGGTTGCAAGTATTTGAATATTTTTTTAAATATTATTTGAAACCGAGATTTAGTATAATGTTGAGTACTGTATGTATTATGTTATAGTTTTAATGCACACTTTATGAACTTATGACCAGCATTGGTGGGTATGCAAAGGGATGTGAAAATAGTATCAATACTTTAATAATATCAATATTTTCCTAAAGATACTATTTTTTTTGCTTGATATTTTTCTAAAATCTTTAGTGATATTAGTACTCACACTCCAGTATCGAAAGAAACAACTTTTTTGCTATCTTCACTCATGGTGGGATTAAATATTTACTAGGGTGGACTGTGGAGGAACAAATAACACTATTTCTCAATTCTCACTCATTTTCTGCATGAAAAGCAAGAAGAAACTCTGGCATTCAATTTTTTTAGCTCATAATTCTTAGCTGTTCTTTCATCTTTGTGTATCAATACAGCCTGATGCCTGACCAGCCGATGGGCCCCATCAGGAGGGGTAAGTGGAGAACAAATTAATACCCTTTATCAATGAGCCCTGTCATCACAAACTTAACAAAAGAGGCTTTTGTAGCGCTCATTGAACTCATTCAACTTAAGTATGCCCCACCCTAAGAAGAAAAGTTTAAGTTTTTGTTTTTCAATTGTTTGTCAACAGCTGTTAATAATATATCTTAATATAGTATATAAACCAGGTTAAAAAAAAATGGGACCTCCCCAGAAGTGAATTATTTAAGTTTTTTTAAGAATCACATTTGTGTATCATGATAAACCAAGCAAAATAATAATTTAATTTACTTATTTTGCAGCAGCTTAAAATACCCTACAGAATCAAAGGATGGTGGTTGCAGTAAAATTCAGTCCATAAAGAGAGCAACGCCCATCTTCAATCCAATTTTTTCAAAAGCAATAATATTTTGGTTCGTCTACCAACAGTGTTTTGGATGAGGTAGGAAATAAACTGATATTGTGCTGTACGGTGTTAACCGGCGAGAATTTGGCACACGCTTTAATTATAACACAATTAAAACTAGAGATGGGTCGAATCCACTATTTCTCGAATCCGAATCTACATTTTATTTTCGAATCTTGAATCCGAATCCTAGCAAATAGTTTTAAATTTTAATTATTTACAAATAGACCTACATTACACAATATAGGTCTAAGCTGTGAATTGAGATTTATTTCAATTGTGCTTTCAATTTTTATCAACCCCAACCACCCCTCACAAAATACAGGTTAAAATCCAGCCAAATTAAACAATCTAGACTCTTATTAATGTTTAAAAATCAAATAAATTAAAATTTGAGTGTCTTTTAGTTATTTTTAAAAGTGTTGTTAGAATGAGTTAAGTTTATAAAAATAACATGTGAAATAAACAGATTAGGCCTAGTTATCCTTTGATCAACTTTAATCATCATTAAAGGATATTTTATTGTATTAAGATAGCAAAAATAAAAATACAAACGGATATTTTTAATAAAGATTAAAACAGGTTTAACAACTAAACATACTTTGGAAATAGTTAACTCAATAATACCTAAGTTGTTTTATTATCTTCTTATACATCCATTATCTATTTTCGCGTAGAAAACAAATATATTCGATTCTTGCGATGTATCGATTTCTGAGAATACATTCTATTTAAAGCACGAACATATTTTCGACTACAATATGTTCATTCCCATGTTATAAGGCAGGACTACGTTTGAATATTTCTACAATTACTTCAATAATATTTAAAAAAATATTAAACTCTAAATTAAAATCAATTTAAAAACAAATAATGGATTAGCAAGTCGTTATTTGATCCTTAAAACTCGAGAGCGCTTACTAGGTGATCAGGTTACCTGAATCGATTTTAAACAAACAATCGATATACGATACGATACGTAGGCCGGTAGAGATAAATAAACAATTTTATCGCTGTCTGACTGTTGACAGTATTTATTTTTCATGAAACCCAACAAAATGTCTAACTTAAGGATCGTATGCAATAAATAGGGGTTCTTTGCGTAGTTGTAGATAATTAAAACCAGTTGGCTAGTAAGAAGTAACAGTATCTTTATTTTAATCATCACTCGGGCGAGTAAACATAATATGTCATGGCGGCTGACTTAATATCATGCGTAATGTGTTCTTATTTCTAATTTTTAAAAAGCCGTAATTTGTTTTATTTATTTCGAGTTTATTTGTAATTCTAGTTTTAATTTTCAGTTTTTGAAGAGTTTTAATGTGGTCATTAAATATTTACAAGATTGTTCGTGGGGTGAAAGTTTTAGAAGTGGGCATGTGCCGAAACGGTCGAGTCCCAGTTTCCCATACAGGAGGGAGGAAAGGGTACTAGGCACGGAAGATTTTCCACACCTAACGATTAATTTTTTTTTTTTTAAATATTTTATTAATGTTTATCTCTTTTCTCAGACAAAATAAATATTACGGATTAAGTTGTGTTTTTCAAGTAGGCCTAACTAAGTAATTTTTGAATTTAAGATATTATGCTTTGTTTGTGAGGTGAAAGATTCGATCATCGAATCCAGTAAAACACCGAATCCTCGAATCTCGAATACTTGCCAGGATTCGGTGGATTAGAGGATTCGAGTGGCCCATCTCTAATTAAAACACAAACAATTAATTTACTATGAGCCCTCCTTTGCGAATGGTGACAGAGTACCTGGAGCGATGAGATGATATCTGGGGCGCCCCAATCTTGAGTCTTTAGCACTTAATTATTATTATTATTATTATTATTATTAGCACCGCGTCTTACTACCCGTTCGGGTTATACGCACTTACGCTAATGTGCAATGGTAGGATGGTTGTGAGATGAAATGAAGGACCTACAGCTTAACGTGGAATCCGAACCACGATGGAGACCTGGCATTCCTCACATTCACAAGATGTCTTGTCAGAGGTGAAGGAAAGGTTTGGTAATCAGATAAATCTTTGCTGGGACCGAGGATTGAACCCCGGCCGCCAGCATAGAAGTCTGACACCTTACCCCTAGACCACCAGGTCACCTTGCACTTAATAAAATAATTTTTCCTACGAGAGTGTTTCATGTCTTTGTACCTCGAGATTAAGAGACGCTTGAACACTGTTTTTACCGTTATACAAAACAAAGCGTGGGTGTAGGCGAGCCCAGAGCCATTAAGAGAGAAGGGTCAATGTGGTGCTGACCCCTAGTGCAATAAGTATAATTGGCTACAAACAAAATAGAGCACAGCTGGCTCAGTAGGTATATTCATACTAAACAGATATTATTTTTTTCCCCTTAATCACTGGTTAAGTAATAGAATAAACTGGTGGCTAAGGAAAGGTCAGGATTCGAATCCCAAATGGATGCATTGCGTGTGTAGCTCTAGTGGGTGGTACAAGTGTAAGAATGGTACACAAAAAAGTTGACGTTCGAGTAACTTTGAAAGGTGAAATCATTTAAACAGTAGATCTTATAAAAATAATAATAATATTATTTAGAACCGCATCTTACTACTCGTTTGGGTTATACACTTTAAGTACTAATTACTCTAATGGACTAAGAATTTGGAAGGTTGAAATAGAGGAAGTGAACCTGCATTTGCATGGAGGGAGAGTGGAAAATCATTTAGGAAAAACCACCCCCAGTTCACCTGACCGAGATTTGAACCTCGATCTCCCCGTCCTTAGCAGTCGAGCTCAACACGACAAGCGCGTTAGCCAACTACGCCACCGAGGCGGGTAGTAGATCTTAAAACCTCTTTTAATGAACCATATTTTTCTAAAGGAATGTAAGATGCTTAAGAGTTTATTTTCAAATCTACTATAGTTGTAAAATTTAGAGAATTAGAATAAAGTATTTCCCCTTTTGTATGTTATAGTTCAACAGTGAATGACTAATATTCTCAAGACGGTGAGAGAAGGTATAAAAATAAAAAATATTAATGGCATGTATTGGTAGTTGTAAATAAACTAAAAACAATAGACGTATTTTACATGTTTTGCATTACAATTTACTACCCCTTAGAGCCTTTTGTATTGCAAGCCCTTATATCCCTAAACCAACAGCTGACATCTATCACTTTGGATGACTGTAATGAAAACAGATGGTAATATAAGAATGTGATAGTTGACCACAGTAATTTAGGCCAATATTATTCATATATTTATTTGAGGTCGGACGCACAACTTTTTTTATATCATTTTATTCCACTTAAAATTACTATCCACAGCACGTTCACAAAATATCTAACAAAAATAGCTTCAAAATGTCAACAGACGAATTTAAACCATGTGATTGAACATGACAGAAACTGAACATGATGGAAACCAGTTATTTACAATAATGCACCCAAGCAGTGGACAGAAATATTTTATTCAGTTGAATATATTTCAAAAAAAGATAAAATAATAATAAAACATTCATTACACATAAAAAATACAAATAAGAAATGAAAAGTATTTTCTCTTTTCCAAGTAAATACAATGCCTGTATTAAAAGGTACTAATGTATTCAATATATTAAACACCATAGATAACATTCTAAAACTGAAAATAAGTACTTTTTTAACTATGTTTAAAATATTGTTTCGGAATGGGTAAAAAAATGATAAAAAGTAATGAAATAGTATGAGAAAACTTAACATTTATAACAAAACAGTGATCTTTTAGAAGTGTTAGCAACCCAAAACCTAAACATATGATTACTGAACTGTTATCAAGGTAAAAGCCTATCATGAACAAACTATGTGCATGTTCATTACTGGTACAAGACATTTTCTAACTGTGACCGGTAATGGACACTTGAGTCAATAAATGAGATATTACAGTTAAAACTTCATAGTTGAATTTAACTTAAATAAAGAAAGTAATATTAGTCACGATAAAGAATTGGCTTTGTTAATTTTCTGTTTATTTTTCGAGCAGTAATGTTCATTTGCTGAGTTAAGGGTTTGCCTACCCTCCCTGGTGGTGTATTGAGCTTTCAGCTTTCAGCTTTCAAAATAGATGGTGTTGCTAACATTATACAAACTGGTAAATTCCAGCTATCAGGTTGGCAGAATTACTGGTTTGTTTAAACAATTGGGAGGCAAGCTGACCTGTAATCAGTCAAGGCCACAAGCAAACTTTTCCTAGAATTGATAGAGATAGGTAGTGCCCACCCGGCTGTAAAATGTACAGGCGGCCCAAATTGAACTAAATGTGAGGAGATAAAACATCAAGATACAATCAAACTCTCGAACAGAAAAATTAGCCTTACCATCCCGACCAGCAAGAAGCATCTGTCTGATACGTCCGAAACCAACCAAAAACCAGTTAAGAAATAGAGGCCGAAAATGTTCACGATTACAATATTTTCTTTATGTGTGTGAATGTTTAAACTTTAAAAAGAGAAAGAGTGAAATCATAGTTTTATGGAAAAGCACAATCCGTTGAAATTGTACACATGCCTACAGGCATACAGTGACACTTGACCTCCTTATTTCTCCCATTAGTGTAAATCTTTGGATAGTTTGGATGGGCAATAGAACGTGCTGAACAACTTTTTCATAAGAGTCCTCAAAAATAGCAATTTATTGTGTTGGTGGTCACATACACTAAGAAGGTCTTTCTCGCATTAGCCCAATAGACTGGTTTGTCATAACCCAATAACGCCTATATGTTTTATTATTATTTTCTTATATAACAATCATCTATATTCGTGTAGAAAACAAAATATTAGAGATGGGCCACTCGAATCTTTGAATCCTCGAATCCACCGAATCCTGGCAAGTATTCGAGATTCGAGGATTACGCCTATGTATCGTATCGTATATCGAGTGTTTGTTTAAAATAGATTCAGGTAATATGATCACCTAGTAAGCGCTCTTGAGTTTTAAGTATCACATAACGACTTGCTAATCCATTATTTGTTTTTAAATTGATTTTAATTTAGAGTTTAATATTTTTTAAATATTATTGAAGTAATTGTAGAAATATTCAAACGTAGTCCTGACTTATAACATGGTTATGAACATATTGTAGTCGAAAATATGTTCGTGCTTTAAATAGAATGTATTCTCAGAAATCGATAAATCGCAAGAATCGAATATATTTGTTTTCTACGCGAAAATAGATAATGGATGTATAAGAAGATAATAAAACAACTTAGGTATTATTGAGTTAACTATTTCCAAAGTATGTTTAGTTGTTAAAACCTGTTTTAATCTTTATTAAAAATATCCATTTGTATTTTTATTTTTGCTATCTTAATACAATAAAATATCCTTTAATGATGATTAAAGTTGATCAAATGATAACTAGGCCTAATCTGTTTATTTTACATGTTATTTTTATAAACTTAACTCATTCTAACACTTTTAAAAATAACTAAAAGACACTCAAATTTTAATTTATTTGATTTTTAAACATTAATAAGAGTTTAGATTGTTTAATTTGGCTGGATTTTAACCTGTATTTTGTGAGGGGTGGTTGGGGTTGATTAAAATCGAAAGCAAAATTGAAATAAATCTCAATTCACAGTTTAGACCTATATTGTGTAATGTAGGTCTATTTGTAAATAATTAAAATTTAAAACGATTTTCTAGGATTCGGATTCGAGATTCGAAAATAAAATGTAGATTCGGATTCGAGAAATAGTGGATTCGACCCATCTCTACAAAATATATTCGATTCTTGCGATATATCGATTTCTGAGAATACATTATATTTAAACCAACATATTTTTGACTACAATATGTTCATTCCCATTTTATTAAGGTAGGATTACGTTTGAATATTTTTACAATTACTTCAATAACATCTTTAAAAAAATTATAAACTCTAAGTTAAAATCAATTTAAACACAAATAATGAATTAGCAAGTTGTTATTGTATTCTTAAAACTCGAGAGCGCTTACTAAGTAATCAGATTACCTGAATCGATTTTAAACAAACAATCTATACACGATACATAGGCCGGTAGGCATAAATAAACAGTTTTATAGGTGTCTGACTGTTGACAGTATTTATTTTTCATGAAACCCAACAAAATGTCTAACTTAAGGATCGTATGCAATAAATTGGGGCTCTTTGCATAGTTGTAGATAATTAAAACCAGTTGGGTAGTAAGAATTAACAGTATCTTTATTTTAATCATCACTCGGGCGAGTAAACA
>CABEEJ010002222.1:57288-101947 GCA_901482245.1 Timema douglasi
AAATGCTTACATAAGATAAATTTTGACTCCCCACCCTCTCGTAAGAAAACGTAATGAAATACTGAACCACCCTCCCCACCCCAAATCTTTACTTAATTTAAGGCCGGCCCCTAAGGCTATTGTCCCCAAAATGGGTACACAACTGAACAAAGCTCGTGAAATACTGGTATAAATTATTTTTTTCAGGTTCCACTATTTAAGGGATAGTAGATCTCCAAATCAACCCCACGTTAATTTACAACTAGTTAGTATTTATGACTAAGATAACTCAACTCGATTGGGATTCAAACTGACCAACTAATCACATGTTATTGGTCAGTGATTTGGCCTCTAATAGACCAATGTCATATTTTTCCACCCTAGTCTTTTGTCGCTATTGATAATCTCCAGACCAAAGGTTCTTTTTTTTTGTTCATGACCTTTTTTCATGAGGTGTAAAACTAGTGAAACCAGGCAGTAATAGAACTATGTTGAGATTTTTTATACTCTAATGTCACTAGTTTTAGATCGAATGAGAAATAAGAGTAATCAACATATATATATGCCAAAAAATTACCCAATTTTTACTTCCTGTCCGGGCTGAACGAATGTATATTAATCGCGATATTGAGGTTAAACTGTAGGTCCTCCATTTCATCTCACAATCACCCTACCATTACACATTAGCATAAGTGCGTACAACCCGAACGGGTAGTAAGACACGCGGTGCTAATAATAATAGTTCTATGGTAGTAAATTAAATGAGGTCACATTAATAAATAAACATTGATTAAATCCTTAAAAAAAACACGATGAAATGGTAATAAGGAAGCAGATATACAATGTTTGTAGAATTCAATGTGAATTGTTATTTAGAATAAAGATAATAAGAAAGATAAGTAATGTGATAATAAACTTTAATGGATGATCAAACAAGATTAATTGAAATGGGAATTGTCAATTTAACATTAACTTAACAGTTGTATTAAAAAATGTTGAATGTAAATTATTATATATAAAGAGACATTAAATAGAAACAAGTTTAAAAATGTCATCAATTAACATATAAGATAACAAACATTAAAAAACAAATTAAAATGTGAGTCATTAGACAAGTGAACATGTATTACATTAAAATTATAGTTTAATCAGACTATATCTGAAGATTGTTCATGACTGGAATGATGTTAAATTTTTAAGTTATACAATTGAAACATTAAATAGAATAAGTTGAATTGGAAAATTGACAATATTGAATGGTTGAAATTTTAAAAAAAAAAATTTTTAAAGGTTATATTAATAATTCTAATTTCTTATCTGTAGTCCCTTGCTCCTTTTGTAGGCTTCGTAGAGAATGCCCGTTATTAATGATGTTACATGTTTCGACTCTCTACGGCATCATCCTCAGACTAAATAAAAACAAAGAAATGCAACTAGTTATGGTTCAAGTAGAAGGGCGTTGGCCAATATAATAGAATTAATTTAAAAGAAAGGATTGACATGAAAACTAATCCACTGTTAAGAATGAAATCACATGTTTTCAACTAGAACACCACATTCAGGCTGTATTTCATGGTAAGCATGTCATTTCATTCTTAACAGTGGATTAGTTTTCATGTCAATCCTTTCTTTAAAATTAATTCTATTATATTGGCCAACGCCCTTCTACTTGAACCATAACTAGTTGCATTTCTTTGTTTTTATTTAGTCTGAGGATGATGCCGTAGAGAGTCGAAACATGTAACATCATTAATAACGGGCATTCTCTACGAAGCCTACAAAAGGAGCAAGGGACTACAGATAAGAAATTAGAATTCAATAATATAACCTTTAAAAAAAAATATTTTTTTATTTCAACCATTCAATATTGTCAATTTTCCAATTCAACTTATACAATTGGAGCAGTAAATAGAATAACTTAAAAATTTTACATCATTCCAGTCATGAACAATCTTCAGATATAGTCTGATTAAACTATATAATTTTAATGTAATACATGTTCACTTGTCTAATGACTCACATTTTAATGTGTTTTTTAATGTTTGTTATCTTATATGTTAATTGATGACATTTTTAAACTTGTTTCTATTTAATGTTTCTTTATATATAATAATTTACATTCAACATTTTTTAATACAACTGTTAAGTTAATGTTAAATTGACAATTCCCATTTCAATTAATCTGCTTTGATCATCCATTAAAGTTTATTATCACATTACTTATCTTTATTATCTTTATTTTAAATAACAATTCACATTGGATTCTAAAAACATTATTAATTAAATCGATAAAAAGTTAAATAAATATTTGGGAGAAACATGACCCATTTTTCAAGTAGATTTAAGGTAGCTAAGAGTATTAAGAGTATGTAAAATGAATTTTTAGTAAGAATAGTTATATTAAGTAAATTTATGTTGTACTACAAATGTTTATCGTAGAGAATTTGGTAAACAATGATTGATTGGATAACTAACAATAAACATAAAAATTTGAGTTTTATAGAAATAATTGATTTAATGATGATTATATTAAACATTTTATAAAAATAATCATAATATTTATATTTTATTGCAACGATTTAAGATTTAAATTGAATTTAAGATACTTTGAGGTATTTCAGCTATAAATTTATATTAATTTTCAAGATTTTCAAATTATTCTTGGATTTATTAAATTTAAAAATTAACCTAATTTTACCTAAACTCAAATACAAAGTTGATTATTCAACCAAAACAATTAATACTTTATTCAAATTTATATGTGAATATAATATTTTAAGAACAGAGCAAGAACAAGTACTACAAATTTTCAGTGATATAACTGCGCATAAATTTAATTTTTCTTGCATATTTTACGATTTGACTGTGCATACAAATTTGATAAATAATGGTTCAACGATTGATCTGTTTGGTGAAAAATTAAGAAACCACTGGTTTTCTCATAAAACTGTAAAGAAAATCGTATTTGATCTAAAGTACCCGATCAGTCTGTCAACTATGGTAGGCAATGGTGCATATAGTTCATCTTATAAAAGATAACTTGTTTGCATATGGTTGGACTGAAGCTGAGAAGCCCAATGCCCCCCTTTTTTTTAAACTGATATTTCCACTCTTGGAAAAAAAAATTCCATTCCCTTAAATCTCCTATTCTCTAAATATTGAAACAATCCAAGATTAGTTAAAGTTTCAAAACGAAGCTCAGATTTTTTTGAATGAACCCATGGCCTTAAAATAGACTCAACAGTCTGTTAGTCTAGGATGTTAGGGCCAGTTTCCTAGTCAAATTTAGTAAGCCTCAAGAGCGGTGCTACACTAAGTACAAGACGACACCTACCTAAACCAGAATGGAATGGGCCGTTCTCGCATAGGAAACTGGCCCATTCCATTCTGGTTTAGGTAGGTGTCGTCTTGTACTTAGTGTAGTGCTGCACTTGAGGCGTACTAAATTTGACTATGAAACTGGGCCTTAGATTCACATGATACTCTACTAATATTAATGAAGATGTTGAGGTTATAAGACTTAACTGGAATCAATCAGAATGGATTTCCCATGATCTCTTTACACCAATGAGAGGAGTATTACCTCTAATTATCCTCATCATCCTACCTTCTCAGGTTAAGCCATTACCATGGTGTTAAACAAACAAAAAATATACATCAAACTTTCACAGAGTAAAATTACAAGTCCCATCTACCACAGCCCAAGTGTGACTATAACCAAAAAGTGGCCTCAGCATCAATGGGGAGGGGTTTTCCATAACTTTTTTTTTCTTATCCAAAAATTGAGTTTCTGCAACGTAATCTCTCATATTGGAATTGATGAGCGGTGTCCGGAAGTTGATGACAATGCATCTTTTTTTATTTCTGTGAAGTTAATTGCAATGGTAGCTTGCATGTTAACACATTTTGACACCCTGATATTGAAAACATTAATTTTAGTGCGCATATTTTTGCGCGTTTGAATGATTTTACATTTGTGGCATTTTTTGTTTTTACTCTTATTGTGCATTTGCTGCCATTTTTATCACTACATCAAACCGTGACACCCAACAGGGGTTTTTACTACTCAAATTCATTATTTTCGTTTATCTGAAGCATTCATTTTCTTCTGTTATTTTTAATAAGGTCAGACATGAATAAAGAGCATAGCTTAATGTTTTCTGATGGTAAAAGTAACTCTTTAAAACACATTGATGAAGACCTATTATCAGGTGACATTCCAAACTTTAAGTATGCTCTAATTACATCCGTGGATGTGGAGCACATCTTATTCAAATACAAAAATCTCTTCACTGGTCAGTCATATCAGAGTATCTGAAGACGAGCTTCAGTGTGAATTGAAATGCAGAATAAGGTAAATTTAAGATATAGTTTTATCTCTCTCTCTCTATCATGCACACTAATGTTCTGCCTATTTTAATATTTGTAATAGCTGTATTGGTCATACAAAGTATTATTCATTTATTCCTTTGCAGGATTCCCAGCCATTAACATAAACAGACAATAACAATTGGATTTTTTTAGCACCGCATATTACTTACTACCCGTTCGGGTTATATGCTTAAGTACTAGTTACGCTAATGAATTAGGAATTGGGAAGGTTGAATTTAGAGGAAGTGAATCTGCATTTGCATAGAGAGAGAGAGTGGGGAAAAAATAGGAAACACCTGCCCCCCAGTTCACTTGACTAAGATTCAAACCTCAATCTCCCTGTCCTTGGCAGTCGAGCTCAACACAACTAGCGCTAGCTAACTAAACCATCGAGGCGGGTAATTGAATTTTAAATGTGTTTTTTAAGAGCATCGTTTGTATTTTTAGGACATATAAAAACACAATTTTTAAAGCATTTTACCCCCTAAGGGCATCAACTTCTGGACCCTGTTGATGAGGTTTGTAAGAAAGTCAATATATACAACTTGTTCTAAATGTTTAGTTTTGGGATGCACTCAAAAATAAATATTGACTTGATTTTTTTTTAATAAGATGCAATATAAACATTCCTTTCTTCTAGGCAGCCCCTACTTCCCCAAAGCAATTACAGAATCTTCCGATTTTTTGAGAATTTCGATTCCCTGATATTTCCGAGCTTTCAATATTTACTTGATTGTGGCTTTGAATTAGTATTAAGAGCTCTGGGACTTTAGTATATCTGCAACACTATGAAATCTGATATTCAATTTCCAAACAAAATTTTTAACTTCTTAGTTATAGTAAACTCGGGTTATAATGAACCTCTATGGACTCAGATATTTTGTTCACTATGTCCGAAGTTGATTAAAACAATATTTTTTTTATCTGAAAGTAGTGGGTTAGTGACAAATAAATAAAGAGTTCAAAATTAATACAATCTCTGTTTCTTGAAAGTTATTAATTAATCTTAAAAAATTGGTTATATGCTTTTGTTTACTGTATACTGTTTTGGTTAGTATTTTTTTCAGATCCTTCTCTAGAGTGTCCTTTTCTCACACTTGATTCCACATTTTCCATGCATTCAAAAAACTAAACTGAGTATTATTATTAGCACCACATCTTACTACCCATTCAAGTTGTAAGCACTTAGGCTATTGTGTAATGGTAGGGTGAGTGTGAGATGAAATGGAGGACCTACAGTTTAACGTGGGATCCGAACCACAGTGGAGGCCTGGAATTTCACACATTCACAAGTTGTGATTAATACACGTCTTGTCAGATATGAAGGAAGAGTTTGTCAACTAGATACATCTGTGCCAGGACCGAGGATTGAACCTAGGACCTTTAGCACGAAAGTCTCGACACCTCACCCCCAGGTCACCTTTTAAACTGAGTAGAAAAGTATAATTTTTTGAGTTCCATATACACTATCAAAGAAAGGTATTAGTGAAAACCATTATTAAATGGCCACAGACTATCATTCACCGTCTTATGACTCCTGTTGTACTATTACAACTCAGAAGACTGTCTTTCTTTACTTGCCACAGACAAAGGTATTAAGCCAGGTCAATCAATTCATATAGTGACTGTTTAAGCTCAACCCTCCCTTTCCACATTTCATACTTTCATTCAAGCTTTGTACTACCTAAACAAAAACTCAGATAATCGGTGTCTTCAAGTTTAAACAAACACTAAGTAATGTTTTTAAATAATTATGATGTTAAAATGACATTTCTTATCTAAAGGATCAATATTTCTGTTCACTAAAACCAAAGTTGAGGTTTCATAATAAATGATTTTTTAACACACAATGAAATGTATGTGGGTTGGGACAGATGAATTAGGTTCTTTGTAGCTGAATATTTACTATAACCTAGTTCACTAAAACCAGAGTTGACTGTATTTGTACATTTCATCATAAGGAAATTGTTTTTACCGTTATCTCCTTCCTGAGGCTACGTCTGCGTAGCTCAGCCATGTCCTCGTCATGGTTTGGTTCTACGAGGCCCGGACTGGCATCACCATTGGTCTTCGGGGCGTCCTCTAGCTTGCTGTTTGTGACTAGAGGTTCCTTTGATTCCTCCTTGGTGTCACTGTCACTTTCCTCGTCAAGATCCTCATTCACCATCGAGTGCACCTTCTTGAGGAAACTGCGCTGCTTTTCGACAAACTTGGGGTTCTGAGAGCGGGTTGAACGAGGAATGTATCTGGAACAAGATAAGAAGTTGTGGATGCAGCCTGCCCTTCGTCACTAGCACCAGGGTTAGAAAAAAACCGTCCGGGTCATTCTAAAAAAGAAAGTATAACCACATTGAGTTATATTGGATTCTAGTGGGTTTTTTGGTTTAATTTAATTCATCATGCATGCTATCTGACTTAACTAATCATTCAAATGTAATAATTATTCAGGATCAAATGAAGTATATTTAAACTTCAACACAGTAGGAAAAGAGTAATAAGAGACATAATTAAGGAAAACCATAATGCAACAATGTAATTCTTGGCAATAATACTGTATATAAAGCTAGCAGGTTGAGGAAAAAATTAATATTTGTTATTAATATTTGTGTAGAAGGATTGTGTGGAAGGAGTGGTGAGAGACCATGCACCAAGTTAATGGCATGGCAGCTGCAGAATTAATTGGGTGCTTTCTTTACTTGAATATTTTATTGTCTTAATAAGCAGTGAAGTTTGAAGCTAATACTCTGTTACGCCGGATCTGGTTTTTAAAGCAATTTTAATTACCAAATGATTAAAGGTAAGAACTTTTGCTAACTTATTTGCTTCTTTGATAAAATAGGCTAATCTTTCTAAAACTTAGTTTTAATACTGTGTAGGTATCTTATAAATTATACCTACTATCCCAAGTGAGTATCTAGTTGAACATATTATTTTGTTCAGCTCTTGGTTGTTTTGTGATTTTTTTAAAGCATTATATCTCACTAATTGTTTGGGTTACATGCTTCCATTTATAAAGTTAGTCCATATTATGCCATAAATGTATAACAACTTATTCTTAGTTAATTTTGTGATGATGATAATAATAGTTTTAATTGTGAATTTGCATTATAACCCCTAAAGAAGTTTTCTTGGGGTTGTGTACAACATAATTCTGTGTTTAGGAAATTGGGGAGTTTGTGTGCTGTGGAGATTTTCGACTTTAGTAATTTGCATTTCATTTTATTTGGGGTGGTGTGTCCTCCCAAAAAAATTGGCGATTTGAAATCCCTATTTATTACCTTTTCTCTGTTATTGAAGAGTGTACGTCTATGAACTACCCTTTCTCTATTTAGTACCTGTAGGCCTACCTGTATGTTATATTTTTTAACTGGTTAGCTTTGTTTAATTTGTTTTATTAACTAATTTTGTTAACTTAAGCTATTTTCAGTTGATATTTTTTTTAAGGTTAGGAGTGAATATGCAAGGTTAGTGCCCATTAAGCATTTTTTTGTTGGCTGTTAAGCTTGTAAAGAAAGATTGGTTACTAAGGATGTGAGTTGCTCATAGGCCTATAGCTAAGCCTAGGCTTTTAAAGGTGAGTTGAAGCATTTAGTTGGAGAGCCCGTTTAGCGAATTTGGCCTTAAGCATGTTAGAACAAGAAGTATTTTGTAAAGTAGGAGAGGATGTGAGGATGAAATATTTGGCCTTAGGTTTTTTAAGGAGTTTGTGTGTGTGCTCAAAAAGCAAGTTTGGCCTTAAGCTTTTAATTTAGTGAGTCTGCGAATTCATAAGTATTTTTAAAAATAGTCAGGTGTGTACATACATTTTGTAACATGCTTGTAAAAATCGTACAGTCTATTATTTATTTCTTCTTCTTTCTGTCACACATCATTTTTAAGGAAAATTTAGTTAGGTTCAACACTGGTGAAATTTTTTAGAAACCTTCCCCATTGTTTAGAGCAAAGAGACTGTAAAGTGTTTAGGGTTTTAGCTTCTTCATTTCCTATCTATATATCAATTTTACCCTGTTTATTTTGTTAATTTAATAGCAATATTCTTAAATACCTAGATCTGTTTGTTTATGTAAATGGCATACGCGTGCCCATCAGTTATTATATCCAAGCACATTTGACTAGTTTATACTTCATTTTATACATTCTCTCACCTCAGGTTTATTAGTAATTATTTGTGTCATTGTCAGTTTAATGAAGAACCATCCTAATTATATAGTATTGCCATTTAACCAGTTAGGCCCATTGTGCTCTTATTAACCTTTAGCATGTTTCATCTGCTTGTCCAATTTGGGCATAATTTAACCATATCTATCCCCACTAAATTATTTAAAATGTTTAATCATAAGAAAGTGTGGGGTTTTATGATAATATTAAGTAGCCCAAGCGTTGATCAAAGTTGTAACCATTTCATTTTCAGGCAAGAAACTGTTATGAATCCAAGATACAAGGGAGCAAGGAAGACTCTTTTCATAACAAGACAATGTTGGTAAAAACTGGCTCATGGAAAGTCAATTAGAATGAATCATTCCTATGATGGATTTCAAAATTATTGACCCTATTTTATTCTGCTTCATTGTTTGTAAATTTAATAATTGAAAAATTTAGCATGCTAAAATGGTGGCAAATGATGTAAATGAGAAAAAAAAATTGCCTAAGAATGTCTGTTCTTTCGTGAGATGATTAATGAAAGACCATCTGAATATCTTCCAACTTATTGACTGGTGTGATCTAAGCTGAAAGTAAACCGTTGAGGGGTGAAAAAGCTGAGAATCTAGTGAAAATTTACAAATTCCTTCAGAAAATACTCTCTAACAGTAATGATGAGAAATATAAATAAAAAATAATAGTTCAAAGTTTGAACTAAATTGTACATATATTTTAATTTTAAAATAAAATTAAGGAAACTAGTTTATTTTTAATTTTATTTTTAATAAAAACAAGCCTAGTAGTTTGAAGTTTGAACTGAACTGTAGACCTACGCGTGTTTAAATATTTAATATAAATTATAATAAACTGAAATAATTTATTTATGTGATTGATAGAAATTGTTTGAGAGACAAAAACTAGTATTTAGGACTGAACTTTCATTTTATTTGGTTATTTAGTTAGCAGCCTAGTCCTGTAATTCAATCTTGACTTACTTTACAAGGCAAATAATGTGTAGGCTAACAATATAATAGAATCATATAAAAGTAATATTTTTTTAAAGAAATATAGACAATAAATAGTCAACCAATTTTTTTATTTTAATATTATTTTATTTAATTATGGTAGGGAAAAAGTTCGGTTACTTTATAAAGAGAATGTTTTACATTTCAAGTTTATGTATACCTTTTTAAAGTATCCAATAACATTAATCTAAGCTTATGCTAAGTTTGTTTAGTTCAATTTCTAGACAAATTTTTACATACTCGGTATTTATAGTAATTAATCATATTTTAATTATTAAAAGGAAAATAGATTACCCATTTACGAAAATCAGAAAATTGCGTTGTATGCAAAATATAATATGGGGGTTTTATTGGGCTTGGTAAGATTATAATAACCCAGTCTGGCAAACATCTGCATACAGTTTTATACTGTAGCCTGATGTTTGTGTATGACTAATAAAACTTAATAGAATAGGATGAGAGGGAATTTTAAGGTATTGTGGGTGAATTTGCCTGGAGTGGGAATCAGAACCCCTTAAATGGTAAGAAGCACCATTACAATCAATTTTAGCCTTGCTGGCTGCTTTCAGATGTACTAAGTAGCACCCAGAATTGTTTGTTAGTAAGCAAAGTGGGTTGCATGCCAATAGAGAAATAATTCGTCCACACTCACCCTTGACCAACTTGACTCGTCAGACCATCATCAGCTGTATTTCTTAGAAACTTGCTACCATTGTCCAGTTCGCTAGGTGGTGATTTCGAGTCATGCGACAGTGGGATATCACCATAATCTATCTTGGTGTCACCATCCTCTTTCTTGCAGTAACTGTTTTCTTCCTTGATGTGCTCAACGTTGTCACTTATAGACACGTCACTGACCACAGATTTCAACTTTTTACCAGCGCTCAAACCCCTGGTTGTCTTTATTAGTGCAACTCTTCTTGCCTTCATTCTTATCGAAGCCACTTTTTCAGCTTTATTCATCAAGACACCCTTTCTCGGCATTTGTGGAGTTGTTTTTGCTGCCTTAGTCTTTCTTCCAGCTATATTTCTCAAAGAATGTAAGATTGGTGTTGTACCTTTCTTCGTGTTTGTCCTGACCACATTTTCTGGGGAATGTGGGATCTGTCTTTTCTGGATTCCTATAGGCATTGTGGCAGTGTTTCCTAATGTATGCTGTTTTGACTTTATAACATTCTTCATTTTCCTTTTCCTAGCCAACTCATTCAAGGTGTGAGAGAGTGACTTTCTCCCAGGTTTCTTATTCATTTTGGCCACCCCATGCAGGGTCTGTGAGATCAATGTGACTTTGTGTTTCTTTAGTGTTTTTTTCAATTTCTTGTCCCCTTCTTCTTCCATATTTTAAGTATAGCAGTAATATGCCAAATGAGTAAAACAGCTTAAGGCGGAACGCTAACCTATCGGTTACTTTCATCAGTTGTGTGTGACCAGTTCAATATCATGAAACTATTATAGAACCTGAAAAAAATAAGAAAAAATATCATAAATTCATGACCAACTGATTGGCAGCAATTTTATTCAATTTATGGTAGGTTCAAGATTTATTCAAACTATATTTTTTATATTGGAGAATTAGGATCTAGATTGAAAATTTTGAGGTCATTAAATATTGAGTTATCAAACTTTTCATTAACACTGGGAGGCCCATGAATATGTGTATATCTATAAAGCCCAACAGCAGTCATATTGACCACTTTTTATAAATAATAAGCTGTTGTCCATTTATTTAAATATGTTTTAGAACGTCATTGCATACTTTTGGACAGCATTGCATACTTTTGGACAGCGGCCAATGATTTATTTTCATAAACATGCATTTATGTGTTATGCTGGAAACCCTATAAATATATACATATATATATATATTACATTGGTTAAGTAAAAAACATATTCTAAAGATTCCCCTTGGGAGTTTTTAAGGGTGACTACAAAACTTTTACTATAAAATTCCTTGACTTTTCCAGGTTTTCAAAACAACATCTAAAGAAATTCCCAACTCAACCTTTTTGCAGTTTTTCTTTGAGAACAGCAATTTTCCTGTTTGTTACATTGAGCACATGTTTTAAAAAGCAATCCTAATGGCTAACAAACATCAACATACTTAGGAGTGAACTTATTTTTGGAACT
This sequence comes from Timema douglasi, assembly GCA_901482245.1. NCBI lineage: Eukaryota > Metazoa > Arthropoda > Insecta > Phasmatodea > Timematidae > Timema > Timema douglasi. The sequence goes on from CABEEJ010002222.1 coordinate 68,931, forward strand.
GTGTTTACACTTTGATTTTATGACTGCCATATTTAGGCAATGCATTTTGCTAACATTGATAAACAAAAGCTATCACTTTTGTTTAAATGTTTAGGTTCAGAGTTAGTCAAGTATTTCAAATTCCTGACTTTTCATTATTTTTTTGTTAAATTCTCTGACATTCCCGTTTTCCTTGACATCAAACAATTCCCTGACTTTTCCAGGTTTTCCCTGACCGGAGCCAACATGTTTTTCTTAAAAATTGTATATTAATAAAATAAATAAGGTAGGTATTGTGCAAGTTTGCTTTAACTAAGACTATTTAAAAATAAGTTTGGTGTGTGATTGTGTATTGACGGTAGAAATGTTTTTTTAAATATTATTTATGGGACATCTCCCAATTAATTGAATGTAGTTAACATTTTTAACATTTTTAAATAAGTTTTTGGCATGTATATGATTACCAAAAGGTCTTATATGTACTGATATTTATTTTAAATAAACCCAAAGTGAGCAAGAATCTTCCTGTTGTCAAATCATCAAACTTACAACATATTACTGCTCTTAAGTTTTCGATTTATAGTTCACAATGTCAATTAAAAATTGATTAAAATGACTAATTACAATAAATAATTTCCCCAAATTCAACAAAAATCCACACCCTCTAAATATGTATTATCTTTCCACCAATGTTCATTGTGAATAAATATTCTCCAATTTAATCCCTAGTGATAGCAGATGAAAACATTGTTTCCCATCAATAATAGTGTGCCGGCTATATTAGGGTGGTTACAACACTTTCATTGTAAAATCAATCTTTTAAAAAAAAAATCAAAATCTAGTATTTTTACCATGTTTCTTGTTGGATGAGAATTTTTTTAGGTTTATTACATTGACAACATATTATCAAAAAATTCTAAGCTACCAAACTTAAACATTCTTATAATATCTTGGTCATTTTCTAGTATATAATTAGGTAGTATTTGTGTCCCTTTGTAAATGTTGTATAAAAATAGTGTTCAATAATGTCATGTTAAGACTACCATATCTAGGCAAGGCATTTTGTTAACATTGACAAGCAAAATCTCTCATTTTTGTTCTAATTTTAGATGCATAATTAGTAAATTATTTAAATTCCCTGACTTTTCCCTATTTTTTATTTAATTCCCTGACATGAAATAATCCTTTGACTCTTCCGGTTTCCCTCGTCTGTAACCACCATGTTAATATGCACTGAATTTTGCTTACTTTGATGTCATTTGAATGTTAATGCTAGTTGTTTGAAGATATTTTTGGACAATAATTGCATCTCCTTTTGTTCATCTGTCATGGTTTTATATATCAACATTCTAAAGTTGATTATAAACCAACTCAGCAGGAATTTAAAAACTAGCTATGATGGTCACATCGCAATAGGCTAGACTGCCAATGTGGATATTGTGATTCGATCCCATTCGGGTATACTGAGGGTGGTTTCCCTAAATGGTTTTCCCCCTCTCTAAACAAATGTGCATACACGTCCTCTAAATTTGACCTTCCGCATCCTTTAACCATTAGTGTAATTAGTTCTTAAGACTAAACCTAAATGGGTAGTAAGACATTGTGCTTAAAAAATAAAATAAATTAAAAACAAACATTGGATTTTGTAAATGTTGAGTAGAATGGAAAAATGTGTCTAAACACTGACATCTATCACCCCCTATTATGGGTCAGGCTATTATCATATTAGATCGAAAGAATTGTGTTCACAGTGGCTATAACAAAGTATTAGGTTAGTTGCTCACTTGGTAATGTAGTAGCTCCACCTGCTAAGAAACAAACTGGAATTCAAACCACAGCAGTATATACACCAATTTTCTTACCAATGAACATTAATGACAGCTAGAAAAAATTACTAGATTTATTTTCAAATATTCTAAATCATGTGACATCCGTCACTTTTGGTGGATATTCTCAATATTGTACTTAACACTAGTAATGTAGAGTGTTATCAATGTTGATCACAAAAAAAAGAAGAATATTGATATTAGAAGTGTTGCAAACTAAAATCTCCATAAATGATTTTAAACTTCAGTAATCTATAAACAAGAAAAATTGTATTATATACTAAAATATTTTTGGTTGTAACTATTCAATTTCTTTAAATCTTTACTTTCTTCTGTGATTTAGTTGTGTACAATAGTAACTTTTTAATAATAGAAAGTCTACAGCCAATATTATATTAAGGCCTTCATATTCCAATTGATTGTTTTTAGTTATAAATAATTTGTTTATTGAAGTATGATAAGAAAAAATATGTATTTGTAATTTGACCAAGTAGCAAACCATTGTTTAAAGTAGCCATTATGTGTGGGTGGCAATGTGACATTAAAACTTTGTGCAACCATCACATATTTAGAATGGAATAGCTAGGCAATGTATTTTTTCACACTAGGGTGACCAGAATTTCGGGTGTCCCTTTTTTTTACTGTGGTACCATTGTCCGCATGAAGCTTGAACAAGACGCTAAATTGTCCCTTTTTATTAATTCCAGTCATGTGTTGTCCCATTTTTAAATTGGGTCATGAACCCAGTAGTTCTAGTGGGTCATGAACCCAGTAGTTCTAGAAGCTTTGAACGTTTTGAATGTCAAATGTGTGTGAGACTCTGCTAATGATGCATGAAATAAGAATAAAAAATATTCTGAGGTCGAATATGTGTACGCTGTGATGATTGTTAAATATTGTGAATGCACTCTCTTTAAGATAAGCCTAAATTTGACAAACTGATTAGTGCTGCAAAGTGTGGTAGCACTGTTGCATCAGCTGTTTAAACTAATAACAAGCAATAAATATGGTGTGTTGTGTTCATGTGCTTTTTTTTGCTTTGAGAACTTAATTTGTTGTATGATATGCTGGTTTCTTTCAAACAGTGAGATCTTTAGCTTGTTAAGTATTATTGCTAAAAATGATATTTCATTAGATCGTGCCTAAAAGGAATTTAAAAGATTATCCCTTTTTAAAAGAAGATGCCACAGCAGGCAAGATGCAATGTACTATGTGCCGTTCAGTATTTCAATTGACCATGGAGATCGAACTGATATAAAGCAGTGGATGAAGATGGAGATGCAGAAACACAAACTGGCACACGCCAAGCCAAGGTGTTACATCATTTTTTACAGGATATGAAACAAGACAGTTAATTGATGAAAGCAAGTGCCTTGCAGCTCAAGAAGTTTTGATTGCATTTCATGCATTGAGACATAACCTTTCCTTGAAATCAATGGACCCTGTATGTCTGCAATAGTGAGTAATTCATTTGAAAATAAATATACATGTGGGCATACGAAATGCAAAACAATTTTAGTAAATGTCCAATGAAGCTAAATACATGTCAGTTATGGTGGGCAGGTAAAACCAGAAGGATTTGAAGTTTAAGCTGGTCCTTGTTAGTTACTTTATTCCGTATATTGCACTCAAATCAATGTTATTGAGTTCCGGAACATAGCAGGAGAAACAACCGAAATGCTCACAGATTATATCTGAACATTTAGCAGAAATATCAGTTTACTGAAAATGTTATTGCATTTTCTGGTGATACCTGTAAAACCAGATTAAGTGGATACAGAAGAGCGGGTTCCAACAATGTACTTTCAAGACTCAATCAAGTGTTTAAACAACATTCATGGTATTGGCTGTGTTGCTTACATTGTCCACAATGGTGTTCAGACAAGTGCTAATATGTTGCCAGTTGACGTTGAAACAATTGTGAACAAAATATTTCACTATTTCCATATTTACTCTGTGAGCCTGTGAGTAGGATTATTGATTTGTATAATGGACTCAAGTCCTATTTTCTGTCACAAGATAAATGCCCTACATTGCTGCAATAATTTTTTATAATGATCAGCATTCAATAAGGGTAGGAAATCAGTGCTCTTCTTGCTCCATGCCTCCCCGAACCGTCTTTATAGGTAATTTTCATAAAGGGGTAGTTAAGAAAATACAAACTTTTTTGTGCAGTTAACATTGATAAGATTTCACTATAGTATGAATATTATTTTGAAGGTATTTATAAGAATTTATCAAATGTGACAGCTGTAGATCACATGACTAGGTGTATGAATATATTAAAATTGTTTTAGTAACTGTTCTAACTGTTAAAAAATTATGTTCTTCCTACCCGAGAATCCTACTATTGGTTTAATACCCAAGTAAACATCTGCTCAACAAGTCACACAGCCTAGTCTTTTGTCTTCATATTTTGAAAAAATTGTTCTCTCTCTAACATTTTCAATCACAGCTAAACAGTCCATATCCTTAATCATATGACCATGTCAACCAATGAGAAAGTTGGTGGTATAGTCTAATAAAATACTTCGAAAGAAAATTGTCTGTAGTGAGAAACACTTTGAGAAATAAACCTAAAATGTGGGTTAAGTGGAATTAAAATAAATATATTTAATCAATGGAATTTTTTCCATCATGTAATTGGTATTTAGATACTATAACTTGAAAATTAATAAAACATGTGTAGGTCTACCAGTATTCATGAAGTAAGCAAACTCCCTTCCATTGATAACTTAATTTTGATGCACGCACATATATTTTCTCAACTGTGATTGATAGTCTGTATGACTTGGTTGTTGAAAGTTAAAGTTGATCCAACTTCTATGGAGTCATAAATAGTAAGGACATGTAGGTTAGGACTCTGTGGCCAGACCCATCTGCTACTATGCTATAGATCTCTTACAAACCACTAAATACCTTAGAGATACAGTTTGTGTTCCAGGCTTAAGTGTAGAAGGGACATCAATTGCAAACATGGTTGAAATAATATCATTTATCCCTGACCAGGGTGTCCAACCAAACTATATTTTAAAATTCCCTGACTTTTACAGGTTTTCCAGAGCCAATTTCAAACTTTTCCAGTCACTATATAGGTCATTCTCAAATTGAGGGACAAAGAGGAAATCCAAAACTAAATTTCAGGAAAAGAATAATTTATTGCCCTATTACACAAAATTTATTAAAGGAGTAAGTAATAAAACTAGCAGAGCTTAATTTTACAATTGTCTCATGTTTTTTTTAGTTTTACCAAAGTGGCTACCCATAATCCATCACTTCGCTAACGCTGTTTCAGATGCACATAAATATGCTATAATCTCTAAAATCCAACTAAAATATGTATTTTTACTAAGTATAAAATATTTTTAACAATAATATAAAAAAGTCAGTTTTTTATTAATTTATTGGAATTAGGATTTTGTAAGTGAAGAATCATACAAAATTCATGTGTTAGTGATGTTATATTTTCCAAAATCCAAAGAAAATTAAGTTTTGCATTTCTCATTTTTTATTTATGTTTTTAATAGCTCAAATAGATAACATTTATTATTTTAATATGGCTGTTAATGAGAAATAAGTGATTTTATTGTTGTTAGTAAAGTGATGTGGGCATTCGCGAAGTGACGTTTGGGAAAACACTATTTACATTGAAAATTTCACTTTACTAGCATGAAAATGACGTTAGCAAGGTGGTGACACCATTTTCATCACTAAGCAATGTAGGTGAAGTGATGTTTTTTGCAGACTTTGGAGTTTCATTTACATTCAACTGAACTGGTATTGGAATTAACATAATTTATACTATTTACCTGAATTTTCGTACATTGACCGAATAGTATTAGATACTTTTTAATGAATGAAATAAGAAATAGTAAGTACAGGACAACAAACTACAGCTAATGGGGGAACAGCGAAGTATTCTGGAAGGTTTTAGCACCAAATTCAAAATCTAGTGTCTGTACAATGTGTACTTGGGGACAAACAAGCATTAAGTTAATTAAAATGTCAAAATTAATGAATAATTTATTGAAATGGCTTCTTCAAACTAAAATAACAGTATTACAGGAATATTTTACCTTGGTTATATATTCTTTACTTTTTTCCTTTATGTATAGAACTTCCAACTTCGAAAATTAGGGGGTGGGGACAGTTAGTGAGGTGATGGAAAGGATTTTTAATAATTATTTGGTCAAATTGTTTTAATATCATCCTATTTAAATGTTTCTATGAAGTTTTATACACTTTCTAAAAATAAAAAATTGTTGATTGTTTTAAAAATACCAAAATATTTGTATAGGCAGGACACATAAATTATCCCTCAATTTAAGAATGACCCATATAGTAAAAACATTATTTTATTAAAATTGCAACTTAATGTAATACTATTTCTACATACATACATCATATGAAATTGAGTCACTCTGTGATGGAGTTAAAGAATTTCACTCTAAATCAATGGGCAATTTTGTGGTGGGATCTAAGTTAGGATTCAATTAGATCCTAAGGAGTACACCAGTACAGTTTAAAATTGTTGCAAGACACATTCTTTATTTAGTTTCTTCTTTCAATAGCGTAATTAAATTCTTGCACATGCGAAGAGCCATGGCTAAACTTTGGCTAAAAACACGCAGAGGGGTGAAAAGATGAAACAAAAATCACATGTTGACTTTGAGAATTCAGATTAGTATGCTCAACTGTGTTTAAAAAGATTCACGATGACAACTGGAAGACAAATGTTATTTTGACTATTGTAGATAAAACGTTTGTATTGATTAAATAAATGTGTGAAAATTCCAGAAATTTGATCAAATTCCCTGATTTCCAGGTCGCTGGACACCCACCCTGCTGACCTATACTGATGATTACATTGACAAAGGTGTTAATCTCATCTATGGTTTCCTGATGGTGTTAAAATATTTTGGTTGGTTGGTTAAATGATTAACTAACCAAAATGTCTATCAGCATACACACGACAACTTTGCATGGAAATAACTTTTCTCTAAACGTATTAATCCACACAAAATTGTAGTTTAATAGAATCTTAATAGAATTCAAAGGTAAGGTTAGGTTAGGCTTGGTTGATAAATTATTTATTATAAATGCATAAAAGATTAAGTTTATCAAATTATAACATATCAGATTCATGGTATCTTTGTAACTACTTTACAAAAGATAAGACACATAACTTTGCATGAAAATAACTATTCTCTAAATGTATTTTGATTGAATTTTAAGACTAAGTCTTATGACTCCTGGATAAATAATAATCTGGCAGATAAATATTTCTATCTGGTCAATAAGTTAAAAGTGTGCCTTATGACTGCCATGTAACATTTATCTGCCAAATAAAATGCATTTATCCATCACATTTCTATTGGGATGTTTAAGTACCTGATAACTTTTATCTAAAAGTTAAAATGGTTGTTGCCATAGTGATGTGTTGTTTTTCATGAGGTTTTGCCTATCAGAATCTGTTTTTAAGTTAAAATCTTGGTTTGTGTCTTTAGTAAGCACAGGTCCAGGTTCTAACTATATAAAGTTAGAAGCTTTAATTCACACTTTTATATAAACTGACAAGCTATATGTAGAATAATATTTATATAGGAACAAATTATCAAAATGCGAGTTCAATAAATGAAATTTTGTAAACTTTTACCCAACTACTGACCACATTTTGGCAGACACCGAAATTAGTGCTTGCAAGACATCTTAGCTTCTGTGCCCATGTGACACCGTCTGTTTCCTCTCACTCATTAAGCCGCCATTATTTAATAAAGGTTGAGCATTGTAGTCACTTTACAGGTAGTAGTGGTAGCAGTAGGGCTTATATGCATGCATCCACCAGTAAAAACAGTATCAACCTTGCGTTTTCAGCATAAAAATATATTTATCCTTCAAATAGCTATCCAGCAGATAAATTCAGTTCATAATACGCTTACAATATTAGAGACTGATACCCTTTATCTGGTCACTAAATTTAACCACTCGATAGCAATATTTATCTAGTAGTCATAAGACCGGCCCTTAGAAGTTTAGGTTGAGCTTGATAGATTTTTACTATAAAATATTTAAAAACATAAAAATATTTTTATCTAATTATTCTGTTTAAAAATAATAGGTATTTTAGTGTATTCAGGTTTTTTAAGTTGGCAATTTTGTGTATACATATCAACCTTTAACTTTTCCGTGATCCTGCACACTGGATGTTGTCATCCCATAATTCTTTATTAAACCCATGATTCTGCTGATTCTGTACACTAAAATTGTGTTTTATAACATCAATGTAAGAACTTCTGTGCTGGGAGTCCAGAGTTCAATCCCCGCTCCCGGAACAGATTTATCTGATTGCTAAACCCTTCCTTCACCTCTGACAAGACTTGTATTGATCCCAACTTGTGATAGGTCAAATGCCGGGCCTCCACCGTGGTTCGGATCCCATGTTAAACTGTAGGTCCTCCATTTCATCTCACAATTACCCTACCATTACACATTAGCATAAGTGTGTATAGCACAAACGGGTAGTAAGATGTGATGCTAATAATAATATCATTGTATGTGTACCCCCAGAATTTAATTAATACATTGAATAGTTTATTTTATCTATAACTATATATTTAATTTATTAACACATGAGCAAGGTTAGGAAGCTGGGTTGGTAAAGAATAACACATGAAAGGTAAGGAAGCTGGGTTGGTAAATAATAACACATGAAAGGTTAGGTTAGGCTATGTTGGTAAAGTGTAATAATAAAAGGTTAGGTAAAGCTGGGTTGGGTGTCATAATGAAAGATTAGGTTAACCTAGTTTGGGAAAGTGTCATAATAATGAAAGGTTAGGTTAAGCTGGGTTGGTTAAGTGTCATAATAATGAAAGGGTAAGTTAAGCTGGGTTGGTTGTCATAATAATTAATAACTATTGTCTTGTTATTTACATTATGTCATCAATATAATGTTTAGAAGGTTTTAGGCCCTGCACTTCTAGACTTCAGTCATAGATATTTGTGATCACAAACAGCAAATCAAATCACTTTAAGTTAAATTTACTAAGAAGTAAAGCTAATTGTGGCCATTGTAATTGTTTTTGCACCTTTGTAAATATGGTAGCTTCTGTTTGGAGTTGTAATTTGTCCAAATTATTCAATAACGGCAGAAAGATACTCTCTCTTAGATGAGTGGAACTTTTCCTTGTTTAATTAATGTTTTTATTGTAAAAATTTTGTTCTCAAAAGGAACCATAAACATGTGACACGCTCGACTCTAAATAAACTACCTAGGTCCTTATTTGTTTGAATGAAATCATAACTGAAAAGTGCCATCTCTAGTTAAACAAAAAATAAAGTTATTGACCACCTCTCCTCTGTGATTAAAATAGATATACAATACTGTAAAATACTTTACTTAAGTTTCATTCTATTTACTGCGTTAAATCACAATTATTATATTACGTTTGTTTTCAAAGTAAAGATTTTAGAATATATTATTATTTCCCTGAACATACCTTCGTGTATTTTTTATTATTGTAATACTAATTAATTTTCCTCGATTTTAATTTTTATCTCAAAGTAACTTTCTTATTATGTATTATTATTTTTAAAGGCCTAAGTTTTACTTATTTTTATCTCACATTTATTGATAAAATGTATTCATCAATATTATCACACATATTTCAATTTATAAATAATACATGCTTTCACAGTAAACATTTTAGAAAAGATTTTATTTCTCTGAACATACCCACATGTCTTGTTTATAATAGGCCTACTAATTAATATTTCAATGTAACTTTCTCATTATTTATTTATTAATTGCTTTTTACTTATTTTTTCCTAATGTTTATTGCTAAAATGTATTCATCAATATTATTACACATATTTCAAAATTAACTGATCTGTCACAATGTATTCATTGTCTATTAAATCTTTTAAAATTTAAACCCATGTAAAATTTCAATTATTATAAATCCATAGTCCTATATGTGTCCTATATGTGCTCTAGTTCTTTGGATCATTTAATAATTATCGAATAATAAATAAATAAAAATTATAACATTTTGAATTTTTTTTTTGTTAATTTGTATGTTTTCTTAATTCCTTTTGGTTAAAATTATGTCATGATATTTCATTATAGACACTAGACAGTCCATTTTGTTAAAGGAAACCAAGTATGGCACGTCCTGCATAATGCGTTTAATATTGAGAGTCGCTAATGGTCTGGGACAAGTCTCGACTATCCTCTAGTTAACCACAGCAAGAGTTGAACTTTTCCTCTTTTTTAATACAGACCCAATGAAAAAAAATCGTTAAACGTATTTAATCCATGGTATCTATGAAATTGAGCAAAAGACGGCAGTTAAAAAAAACGATAGTGTGGGCATGAATTTGCAGTCAGTTTTACATATATCAAGTGAAACGTGTATACTTTTAGACCTGGTTTAAATAAATAATTCTGACTTTGATCCAAAACTTATTTTCGAATCAACAATCAACAGATTATACAGTATTAGGTAATGTGTAGCTATTTATTTATTATTTTGTCAATTTTGAATTTATAATTATTGCTTTGTTTAAATTAGGCCAGATGACAAAAATATAAACGTTACATAAGATACAAGAAAAAATAAATGCAAATGAGCTATCGCAAAAATTGAAAATAATTATAACAAACATACCTTTTCACCATGATGAATCACTTTATTTTAAACTGCGTTATATGCCAACAATTTTAAACGTGTTTACTACATGCCTTTCCTTGGTTGAGTCATATGAACTTATGAAGTATGAACAATGAGATAATAGAACGAAACGAACTAGTTCGAAATGATTGGGTGGAATTTAAAGCACGTGACTAAGGGTTCGACCAATAGAATCTTAGGTTGACTGTAGACGCCGAGAAAAAGCCGCGCTTAAATATTTTAATGTATCCTTTCTCTCGACTTCGACATAGGATTGGAAATAGAATCAGGTGTAGACTAGCACGTTCCTACTTTTTAGCGTTCCGGTTAATGTTAAGGTTTTAAAAAAAATTCAAAAACGTAGATTTATTAACAAATAATTTACAACAAAATCAAAGTTATTTATATAAAAAAATGCAAACAGATGTTGCAAGTTAAATAAGTGGACATATTTGTTATTTTCATTTTAAAGGGAGATTATTTTAAATATCTATACCTGCGTCATCTCAAACTATTATTCAAAAGAAGTATAAGCTTTCAAAATAAATTCATGTCATTTTCAATTTAATAACAAAAAACACTCTTTTCTATTTGTATTTTCAATTGAAAAACGTGCAAACTAAATTATCTAATGTTAGTTTGATGCAACCAAACAAACCAAATTACTATCTTGTAAAGATGAGGAAATTTAGAATATGGTTTTGGTTGATTTTTTTTAAATGCTTAAATTATTATTACAGTTTTGTTTAGGTACAAAATCAATATTTTAAAATTTTACATTAACAGAAACAATTAGAATTGTGGCATGTTTGAAATATTTAAATGTAGCTTAGGTTATTTATAATTTAAAATTATGTATTTTATGCTACACACAGTACAGAAGAACGTCGGTTAGTCAACGTAGTTATTTTAATGTTATTTATGTATCGATTAAAACATATTTGACAGGGTTAGTGAGTTAAAATATTTAGGAACTAGCAATAACCATTTTAGATTGTAAATTGAAAAAATAATACAGTCGGGAAATGCATGCTAATACTCTTTGTTATTTTGTGGTGACATCTCGCCTGCTGTCAAGGTCTCTTGGAATGTAAACCAGAGAATATACAGAACAATAATTTTACCTGTTGTTCTCTATGGGTGTGAAACATCGTCTCATACCTTACATGACGAAAAAAATTTAGGATGTTCTAAAACAAGGTGCTTGGGAAGATATTTGGTCCAAAGAGGGGTGAGGCTAATGGAGAGTGGAGGAGGTTACATAACCTGTGATCATAAGACATTGTTAGTATAATAAAGTCTCGTAGATTACGGTGGGCAGAACATGCAGCGAGAATGGCTAGAACCATGTTTAGAATGATGAGTGGGAAGACCTAGCTAGACGCAGGCGGATGGGAAGATAACATTAGAATGGACCTAAAAGAAATGGGGGACTGGATAGAACTGCTCGAGACAGGGCTAGGTGGTGTACTTTAATAAGTGCGGCGATTAATTTTCTAGTTCCTAATGCCATAAAAAATACTAATGTAATTGAGAGAGATAAGTTAGTGTGTTATTTATTTTAAAAAATATAAACGTCCTCACCACTTCAAAGAACAATTTTTAAAATAAGTGTGTAATGTGATATCATCCACAATAAGACTGGAGTCAGGAGTGCAGCCGGTGTGTGTGTGTGGTCCAGTTTGTTCAGCAATATGAGCATACCACTTTATGAAAGATCCCTTTCATCTACTATAAGCACTGACATCATTCCACTGTGATTGTAATTATCTCAACTCTATACTCTTCTGCAAGTCAAGAACATTATTTGGTAAAGCTTTTGTTTAAGGTATATTTTCTGAACCAACTCATTAAAGCTTCACATTATTTAATTGTGTTTATTTTAGGAGATGATGAGAAAAATTAGTTTTAAAAATAAATGAACACGAATTAGCGTGAAGAAAGGACCAGAAAGAAAAGTGGAAAATTACCTTCAGTACACCCAGACTAGACCCGAACCTTGGCCTCCAGTCAATGCCAGTCTAATAATATATTGCGGATCTTACTCCTGATACCATAGAGCCAATGGTGCGGGTAAATCAATATAATTTGACTAAAAGACTAACTCGACTATACAACAAGCACCCAGTACACACGTTGGTATTCCAGTAATGTAGAGCTGCTCTAAATGGCCACCTTCGGCCTAAATCCAGAAGTCGAGTCGTAGAATAACTCTTTTTAACGTACCTACCAAATAACACACAGAACATACCTATAAGCCATTACTTAAAATTGCAGTAGATCTTGTGGAGCGCGTTAGTTGCCAGATCTTACTCGTTTGAAACAGATTTTATTATACAAACTTATAAATTTAAACACCTAAACACTTTATGGCAATACATTTTAAGTTTGGCTTATACCAATAATTGTGTATTATTGTTTATATTTATAAATATTGGTATAATTATTCAATCATATTTTAATAGACAGTGCACAAAATCACCTGTGATGAGTAGGTTGGGAAGTGTGTCATACTAAAAAAAAATTCACAAGTCAGTTGAAACAAATTATTTTCCCTTCCTCTAAAGATGTGAATGTGTGTGAGAACTTTCTTAAACTATTACCTATAAGTCATTCACGAGCCAAGTTTACCTGGATGACAGCTCTAAATGTTACTAGAAGTAATCCCTAATATATCACTACGCTAACAGCTGACATCTATCACTTTGGATGACTGTAATGAAAACAGATGGTAATATATTAATGTGATAGTTAACCCCAGTAATTTAGGCCAATATTATTTATATATTTATTTGAGGTCGGACACAAAGTTTATTTATAGTTTTATTCCACTTAAAAAAATATTCAAACCACATTCACAAAAACTTATAACGAACATAGCTTCAAAATGGCGACCGACGAATCTAAATCATATGATTGAACATAACGATAAACAAGTTTTTTACAGTGATGCAGACACACAGTTGATGAAAATATTTTATTTAGTTAAATATTTCAAATACGATAAAAATAATCATAAAATCATTTATTATATGTAAAAAAAACAAGAATTTTCTCTTTTCCGAGTAAATATGATGCCTGTATAAAAGGTATTGGTGTGTGCACTATATTAAACATAATCAATAAAGTTCCAAAACGAAAAGTAAGTACTTTTAATTATGTTTAAAATAGTTTCGAGTTGGATAAAAAGAAATTATTTAAAAAAATGAAATAGTATGAGAAAACAAACTCACGTTATTTTAAATGAAATATATAACAGGTAATTAAAGATCTTTACATTTATAATGAAACTGTGATCTTTTACAAGTGTTGGCAACCCAAAACCTAAACATATGATTTTAGAACTGTCATCCAGGTAAAAACCTATCGTGAACGGAATATAATTCATCCATTTTTTGTTATATATTTTATTATCATTTAGGTCGTTTATATCTGTAGGTTTATGTTCGATATCAATTACCATTAAATCACCAAAAAAACTACCATATGGCTACACTAAAATATAGGTTGAAACTGTCAGGATATAATAATTCGCGCCTTAATACTTAGGCTGTACATTGTTGCACTCTGGAGGTTAATCTTGTTAACTATTGTAAATCAAGTGGATCTTGTTTTGTAAAATGTTGTAAAAAAATGAAGAATCATCACAAACTAATTCTACCTAAATGCTTTTAAAGGATATGGGCACAGGATTAGTTCCCAATGAGTTGTTGTTGGTTCCCTAAAGATAAAACTAATCAGTTTCGTAGTATTTTGTTGCTCGAGCTATCCATACTGCCGGCTGTTAACGTCGTAAGAAAGTTGTTTTTCATGAGCACATTAAGTTTAGTGTCACAATATTTGAGTGAACATTCCCACGGGAACATTCATGTTTATCAGTTAAACGAAAAAGTGAAATTTCAAGTAATTGTACACAATTTTATATACTCAATAGAGTCCGTCTCTGTAAGAATAGGCCTTAATCTTAACCTTGAACTTTAGTCACAATGTCGGAAAAGATCGACATATCAAGTGTTAATAAGTTTAATGGTAGTAACTATCAGCAATGGAAGTTCTAGTTGACATGCGCTCTAAGCGCCAAAGGGATTTTCAAAATCGCAACAGGTGAGGAAGCTATGTCTACTGAAAATGCAAATAAGGCAATCGACCTAAGGCAGCAAAGGGAGACCATAGCTATATTCACCCTTACCACAGCTCTAGAGCTTAAGTTAGATTGTCTTGATTGAAAATTGTAAATCGTCCTTTGAAATAATAAGCAAACTAGATTCTATTTATGAGCACAGTTCAGAAACAAATAAAATAATAGTACATACGTAGGGGATATATGTGGTGTATATATCATTTGCTAAATACATTGTAGCTCCCTACTTGTTGGAGTTGGTAAGGAACTATATCATACCTTTAAATTCACCACGAAGAGTTTTGGTTTGAATTACGGCTTCCTTAAATAATTACTAATGAATATCAACACACAAGCTGCAAATCACTATAATTACGGGAATGTTGTATGGAAGAGAATACACTTTAATTAATTTAAATTTGTTTTAAAATGACACCTTGACATTAGAATAAAATTGAACCCGGGATATTAGTGCGACAATGTTTTAGCATTGAGTTATCCAGGATTCGTCCTACACTCATGATCTCATATCCACGCGCACTGACGATATAAAAGTGTAGTTAGTTTAGTCAGTGCAGACTATAACTTAGGTAGATATTATAGTATAGATCTTTATCAAAGGTACAGCTGGGGATCACATGATTTGACGTATGAATTACTGAACCCAGTTCTAGTAACTTTTCTAGTTATCAAATAATGATCTTCCTATTAAAATCAGGGTCTAGATCATACATTCAACTTATCCCCTAAGAATCTTAATTTGAATCACAGCTTCTGCTCGGAGCCTGCCATTGTTTGTTGTTCCGGGGCTTGGTTACCTGTTGTTGATAATGCCCTGAAGTTAGGAGGCATCAGCTACTGTAACTAACTTCAGTGTGTGATGTAAAGTTGAGTCAAAATTGCAATGTAAAAGTCTTTTAAAACTTAACTTCCTGCCCTGGAATAACCCAGAACATCGTAGATGTTCAATTTGAGGCAGTGTTCAGTTCTCAGCCATTCTATATGCTTCTATACGTTTTCGCGAACTAAACAGTCTAGTAAGTTCCATTAGACTGAGATATTTCACGGATGGTGTAATTTCAGATCTCCCAGTGATGTCAGTCATTGTCTTGGACAGACGTGTGCTTGGCGCTCGTGCAACATGGTCATTTTTATATAAAAGTATCAATAATTATCAATGAATAAACCAATATCTAACTCTATCTGAAGTTAGTTATTTTTATCATAAAAGTGAGGACCAATGTAGGGGAGTGATAACTATTTTAAACGTAGCAAATGACGAAACAACCGCGGGACAATCAAACAAGTAAAAATCCCGTGAGGTTATAAATGGCTTCCAAACGTGGGGCATTTATCACCAAAAATATTACGTAAGGTGGCAATTGGCGTCCAAACGAAGGGGACAGCTAATAGTGGCGTAACAAATGGCGTCCAATTAAGGGGCCCGTTATGAGATCGTAATAAATGGCTCCCAACTACACCTAATTTCATAGCTGAGGCAACTGCATGTCTTATGGAGAAAAGATTTATCTTCGCTCTCTCTCTGTTACCTGTTGCCAAATTTTCTAGCTTTCGGTTGTTGGAATGTGAGGGGGGAGGGTTTACTTGGAAATCCCTCATTTTAAACAATGTGGCATGGGGTGGTTGGGGGGTTCAATTGACAGGCAAAAGCATTTAATATCGGTGTACAGCCTTTTCTAGAAACATTAACTCTTTCCACAATCGTAATTTTTTCAAGATTGAAGTTTATTAACGTTTCTCTATTCCCTCCGTAATTATGCTTAAAATATTTTATGTATAAAGCTTTTTTCCTCATAATTAATATACAAACAAATATATTACAACATGCATTTTATAATAAATGCTATAAATTACATTCTTACTTGTTCTTAATCAGGTAACGGTACTACTCCTAGATCAGCATCACTATCATCATCTTCAGAGCTAGAGGAGCTGTCCTTCAAATTTATCACGACACTGTCATGCGGTTTTTCTATAAGCCCGTCTACGTCCCACATTGTTGCTTCAACTTCCATTACATGATGAACATGATTTCGCCAGTGTTCTTTTGTGATATTTCTCACTCCTTCTTCTAGTAGGCGATGAACATCATTAAGTTTAAATGTATTGTTTTCTTGAGCAACAAATATTTTAATTTGACTCCAAATTCCTTCGATGGGATTAAGCTCACAGTGATAAGGTGGCAGTCGTAGAACTTCATGTCCAGCACTTTTAGCGATCTCGTCAATAATATATTTACGCTCATAATTGCCTCGTACTTTGTCCAAAATCTCTACAAGCTCCATCTTATTCATGGTTTCTTCCCAAGAAATACCTTTACTGGTGAGCCAGGATTGAATAATAATCTTGGTACTACTCTTGGTTGGAATGCTCTCTTTGATCGTAGAATGAATGGATGCATTGTCTAGAACTATGACACTGTTTGATGGTATATTTGGAAGCAGCTTCTCTCTGAAATATTTTTCATACATTTTTCCATCCATTTCATCGTGATAGTCATCATCTTTTTTCCCATGAAAAATAAGCTCTGCACCTGGTATAAAACCATTTTCATTACCTGCGTGGACGAGAATGACGCGCCCGCCCTTTCCAGAGGGAAGCTTATTTCCTGTAGTTAGGCCTTCTCGCCTTGCTTGTGAGGATGATGCAATTGTTGTGTCCATCCACGATTTTGAAGTTGTGTGTCCGGAATTGCACCAGGTTTCGTCTGTGAAAACAATATTCCTGTTGCTCTCTCTGTGCTTCTTAATAGCTCTTAAGTAGCGATGTCGCCACGCAATAATATCATCTCTGTCTAGAAGCAAAGAGTTACGCTTCCGTCGAATGAATTTAAAGCCAATATCTATAAGAAACCTCTGAAGTGTCGTGAATGAAAAATTAGGAAGGTCGCTATCAGTATCAATTAAAGCTTTAATTTTCTTTAGGGTAGGTAATTCATTGTTACGGTAAAGTGAATGTACCTTTCTGCGAATTGCTGCTTGAGTAAAACTATCATATTTATCCAAACGCTTCATTTGAGTAGAGTTATTTCTTTTGATTGGTGTCAATAACTTTCCCTTAGTTTTGAATTCTTGTTTAATAGAGATTACTAACTTATAAGACACACCTGTAGCTTCTGCAGTTGCCATTGCCACTTGAGTTACTGAACAAGTTCCGTCTTTACGAAAATAGGTGCAGACTCTTTAACACCATTGTCCTTTCTTTACTACTTAATATTTTCCTCTTGGAATGTAATTGTTTGTAACAAGCCGGAGATTCCATAATGTTTGTTATTCTTAATTGTTAACAATACACTATTATTCAAATAAATATATTAATATGCACATACAACTATAGTTCCACAACCTTACGGCAAAAATACAAAACACGCAACCAACACATACAGATACACACCAAATCTTGACGTGATCAATAACACATATTATTCTACACAGAATACTTATTTAGTCATGTTTTTGAGCTAGCTATTAGGAACACGAGACTCAGACTACTGTAACTTTACGACTGTGTTGGAGGAAGAAGCACCAAGTACTGACAACAACGACAGCCCAGCATTGCCAAATTTGATATACATTCGAAGGAAGACTGATCACGGAAAACAAAAGAATGACAACGCTGTTGCTCAATAGTAAGCATGCAGTTCCCTCAGCAATGAAATTAGGTGTAAGGGGCATAACAATGTTCCAGAGCCTTGTTACCACTGGTTCATACTCTTTTGTTGTTTGATGTCCCAGGGCCTTGTTACCAGTGGTTAATTACATTCTATTGTTTCATGTCCCAAGGCCTGGCTACCAGTGGTTCATAATATTATATTTTATATCCCGGGGCCTTGTTACCACTGGCTCACAATCGGCTATTATTTATGTTCCGCGTCCTGGTTATTAGTGGTCATTATATTCTATTGTTTTATGTCCCAGGGCCTGGTTTTCAGTGGTTAAAGATATTCCATTATTCATAATATTCCATTATTTGATGTCCCGGGGCTTTGTTACCACTGGTTCATAATCTACTAATGTCTGATGTCCCCGGGCTTGGTTACACGAGTAGGACATGACTTGTATCAACTGGTTGAACTTATGCATATGCGGACAAAATTATCGACAGCAAACTGGTTAACCCAAAAAGACCAACTTAGAAAATTGAGGCCTTACTAATGATGATTTTAATCCACAAAGTTAGCGTATAACCCGAACGGGTAGTAAGACGTGGTGAAAAAACAAATCCACTAAATTGGTTTTTTTTTTCCCTTAGCTTCAGACTGCCCGTTTGAGCTATATTCAGAATAAGGAATGCGAATGAGGCAATGGACCATGTAACCACAAATGTAGGTATTTATTAGAGTTATAAATTTTATTAAAAACATAATATTTCACAAACATGTTATTTTCCGTTTACGATATTGTTATCGAACACGTTGTTTACAATGTATTAACTTGTCGGTCAATTGGTCAATCCATCTCGACTTTTGTATACCAGTAGGTCCTCCCCTCTCATTTCAAACAGTTGTATATTTTATCAAATGGTCCTAAACGTGCAGATCACTTGACACACTCAAGTTTGAAATATTTTTATTTAGTTGGTCAACCAATTGGCTGTCGATCACTTTGCCTTCTTATGCATAAGCTTGTCGACCAGTGGGTCCTAGTCTTGTAGGCACTTGACGTACATGGCAATCCAACATTTTTACAGCTTTTCGACCAGTTTTTAAGGTGCCAAACATCGAGCTCTGTTAACTATTATAATAATAACGAAAAGTAATACTTTTTTTTACTACAAATAAAGAACTCTAAAACCTGCTGCGGTGCTAGCATAATCTCTAAGGCGTCACTCTCGTCATAGACTAGATCTTTAAAGAGAGGGAGACCGGGGTTCGATATGCGTCAGGTGTACAGAGGTTAGTTTTATTATAAATGGTTTCCCACTCTTTACGCAAATGCGAGTGCAATTCCTCTAAATTCAGCTTTCCTAATCCCTAATTAATTAACATAATTAGTACATGTGAGTATACCGAGAACGGATAGTAAGACTCGGTGCTAAAAGAATAATAAAAATAACCCTTAAACTTTCACCACTCAAATTATTTCATTAAATTGCATAGTAATGGATATATTTTTTCTTCTAAGAACACATTTTGTAAATATAGACCTAATAGTATTTGGTACAATAAATACTTTGCGACACGTGTAGTGAGTTCATTATTTTAAATTATCAATATTCTACGAATCTTAGCCAGGATTCAAACTCGAGACAACCACTCCTGTGTGAGCAATGCAGTGGCCATTCATGCTCTAAATTACTAAATAACAGTAAAGTTCCTAAGCGGGGAAAAAGAGGTAGTGCTATGACAACACTGTTGTGAACAAAGAGCCGGCAATCCCAGCTTACTTTGCCTCTCCGCCTAACCATCCTCACTTTCACAATACAACATCTTCCAGTCAACCATGTTCAAAATTCCCTGTCAAAATGTTATAGCATATTCATTCTAGGAGAAGCTTGTTGGACGAATCACCTGTGAGAAAGCAAATGCATGTATTCCTTTGTTTGTCAAAGGTAAAGGTGATGGGATGATTCGGAAGTTGCTGAATGGTCAGTGGTAAGACTCGGTCATTAGAAACGTCCAATTTGTTCCGGACATGAAAAAGAATCTTATGTCTGAAGGAAAAATCACCAAGCTAGGAATTAAAATGTTTAAATCAGACAATTTTGTTGAAGTTTTTGAAAAAGAAAAGTTGGTTGCGTGTGGTGAACGCCAGCCCAATAACCTGTATAAAATGCTTTTTTCATACTCTTAACCTCAAATGAAACCAATTCGGTCATTCATAGTTTGAAGATATGACACGAAAGCCTCTGCCACATCAATTTAGAACTTTGAAGGAGATAGTCTCAAAAGACTTAGCGAGGCCGAGTGTTGAATGACTCAAGCTGGCAAAAAGAGCACAGTAAAAAAAACCTGTAAGGTTGAGTCCGTTTCTTCTTACTTGTCTGTGGCCTAGGGGCACCATATTTCTAAATGCGACCCTGATTATGTTTGTTTATTTTTAGGATTTTTTTCATTTACCTGCACAAAATTTAAATTTCCTACCCCGCTGAGAAGTATGCTGCTGGCTTAAGGAATGTTTAGACACTCCTCCCCCATTTCCCAGCTTTTATTTTAAAATGACTACCCTTTAGTTATCTGAGGTAGATCATTGACTTGGATAGTAAATTACCATTTTCTCTCATTTCAAAAAATATTTTTTCTAATATTGTGGAAAAAAATCCAAACTATTGTTCCTTTTCGTTTCCCACATTAGCATTTTTAAATTTTGAGGCCTACTTATTTAACTTACATGGTTTATTAAGAACCTGCCAAATTTAAATTTTAACCATACCCCAAAGTATTTTTTTTATAATAGCAGTATTAATTTCGTTCCATCCCATTTCCATTTCATAATTTCAGACGTCATTAAACTATCCAAGAAGCCGTCTTCATGCTTGCCAATTTTTAATTTCCACATCAATAAGTTGCTTTCAAATTATTTTGGGAAATGTTGAGCCCCTAATTTTTTTAAATCAACTTTGAAGTTCCGAATTTTCGCCATTTCCTGGTTTTTGGGGTGGTCTTTGGGCCCGATTGTAAATATTTCAATTTTATATTACAATCAGACGTGTTATTTTCAATTAGTTTGTGAAATATTTAGATTACAATGTTTCAAAAGTTTAATTTTAAAATGTATAGACTTTAATACTTGTCTAGTTAACTGGGGTAGCCAATTTACCGTCCTACCAAATTTTTATTTTATTCCATACCTAAAAGTGATCTTTTTTTATCTTTGAAGTTTTGATTGTTTATAAATCATTTCCCATATTTCACGGACCCTTGTTAAGAAAAATCTCAAATTTCAAAACTGTTCCAGTTTTTTTTAACTTTTACCCAAATTTTAAATTTCTATCATACAAATAAGTGGGGGTTAGTATTTGTTTTATATGTCTCCTGCCCATTATTTCCCGAAACTCCATTTTAAAATTTTCAATTTCTACCCATCTCGCCCTCTTAATTTATGTAAATATTTCAATTTACTGCCATTTCGAGAATGTTATTTCTATTAGCTTTGGAAATTTAAAATTGCTCACGTGTTTATGGATGTTTGAAGTGGTCCTATATCTGCATTACAAATTTTAATCCATTACCATACAATAAAGTAGTGTTTTTGTATTTTCTGCGTAAATTTAGAAACCCCATTTATATATGTAGGGCCTATATCAAATGTTTAACATTTCTTTAATTATCTGGAGTTAGTAATTTACATTCTTGTCAAATTTGAATTGTCTGTCTTAACCAAAAGGATTTTTCCTGTTTATATACCCCCACCCTGTTTCCTTGAGTCCTATATTAATCTCAAACTGTCATTATGTTTGGCTATTTGGAGTCGTCCTTATAATTGCCTGCATAATTTTAGGTGTCTACCACACCAAAGTAGTAGTTTTTATTAGTTTTGGAAAGGTATGATCTCCCACCTTCCTCATATCACCAATTCCCAAAATAAAATTTGAAATTATAATACTTGTTTGAATATCTGAATTTGTCCTCCTATCTGCCTGTTAAGTTTTAGTTTTCTACCTACCAAACACAGATTTTTTTTTATTTATGCTTCCCCCCAGAGCAGCATTTTTAAATGTTCCCTTTTTATACTTTTTACTTATATGGATTGATCCCTCTAACTGCCTGCCAAATTTTAGCTTTCCAGCTCATCATCATTCAAAATAAATAAATATAAATTAAAATTATCTGTGGCAGGAGGTTAGAATCTTGGCTTGATTCAATGAACGTAGTGTTGAAAATATGATATATCACCGTTTTTTCCGTTTTTTCTCTTTAAGCTAATGTGGGTGCATTTTCATAAAAAAAATCTTATCCTTACCTCTTAGATCAGTGATTCTCAAAGTGGAGTACGCGATGTGGCGGTAATTTTTCATCTTAAACTGCTTTAAAAAATAAACATATAAACAGATTGTATGTTGAAGATAACTTGGGACTCTACCTAAGCAAGGTAACACCAGCCATTTATGAACTTTGCAAACGTAAATAAGCATACCCATCTCAATGAGTAACCACAGCATGATTTGTTCAGTCAATCATTGATAATTTTGTTAAATTTGTTCTGTCAATCATGTCATTTATTGTTTATTAATATATGTAGTTGTGTAAAGTAAGTTGTAAATAGACACAAATAAGTATAGATGGTTTATTATATACCCATTATTAAACTATAATAGGTTATATCCGTACAAGGGGTGCGCCAGTTATATAAATATTCCCAAGGGGCACGTGAAGCATTTAAGTTTGATAACCATTATCTTAGATTCAATCATTAAAATTAAAATTATTATTTCACAATGTATTTAAATATTTAGAGAATGTAAAATTTGAACTGTTTGGAGTAGAATGCCCTATGAAGTTTAAACATTGACAAGTGCTTATTGTACTTTGTATCCAGTTGTTTCTTACTCTTCTTGAGGGCTAATGACTCATACATAACTGGCTGACGAGCTACCTGCTTCACTTGTCAGACTGAAGAGCACAGAGAGGGAATGATTGACACGATGCGACTCCCCGCTTAAACAGCTTTCACTCCTTCCTTAAAAGTTTACACAATGGAGTAGGGGTCCACAATATTGTTTTATGGAGGTCCGTTTCAAGAATTCGACATCCTTCAGCGGTCCGGCAAAACTTTTAAGTTACTCTAAGTTCAAGCCCTATAGGACTATACTAATTCAAAAACGTGACTTTCTTTCTTTATGGTTATTTTACTGATTTATTATTGCTGGCCTTCCATTTCTACTACCCGCCCACCGCCGAAATAGCATCAGCATCATTTCTTCTTTTTATCGCTATCTTGTCAAGGTCCTTAAAAACGTGTCTGCAGTCGGGATACAGACCACTGGAATTAAGGCCCCACCCAGCCCTAAGACGATAACTTTTTTTTCAACATCTTCAGCTCTGCACTTTGGTGGTTCTGAGAACAGCTCTTGAGCTAGGGTTACACCGGAAAGAACAAAAGCAAGCGAAAGAGCTGTAGTGAACACGAAATTCGTTTAGGTTCGACCGACAAATGTGAAATAAGTATCAATACTTTACTAATACCTATATTTTCCTTTCAATAGTTTTTTTTAATACTTTTTATGATATTAGTACTTACACTCCGGCACCGGACCGGTATCGAAATCTAAACATTTGTTTTTGTCATCGTCATTCATGCTAGGATTAAATGTTTATTAGAGTGGACTATAGAGAAAGAACAAATGACACTATTTCTTAATTCTCACTAATTTTCTGCATGAAAAGCAAGAGGAAACTATAGGATTCAATCTTTTTCTAGCTCATCATAATTAATAAATGTCCTTTCATATTTATTTATCAATACAGCCTGATAACTGACAGGGCGACGGTGCGAGAGGCGACCGATCTACTACCCCTTCCTTTATCAATAAGCACGGTCATCACAAACTAAACAAAATAAGCTTTTGTAGAGCTCAATAAACTCTATAAACTCAAGGGTGCCCCACGCAAAAAAAGTAGAAAAGATAATGTGCTTTTTTTAAGTAGATGAAACAGGACAAGGCGCCCATTCTTCCAATGTTTGCTGATAGTTAATAACCTGCCCATTCTTCCAGTGTTTGTCGATAGTTAAGAACCTATCTTGATAGAGGGCACCATACAAACAGCTAGACAACAAACTGCTCGACAAGTTATAAAAAAATATTTGGAAGGCTGGGTGGGTCAAGTGGCCGACACGACTTGGATCAACTGCTAGACAAGCTCAAGTATAGGAGTACAAAGTGATAGACAACCAAGCGATCGACACGAGAGAACAAATCTGTAAAAAGACCAACTGCTAGACACCCAGAAACGACATGGACCAAGTGATCGACACGAGCTGGACCATGTGATAGACAAGCTCCCATATAAGAGGACAAAGTGATAGACAGCCAAGCGGTCGACACGAGAGGACAAACATCGAGATGAATCCAGTTAAGAGTGGCTCAAGTGACAGACAAGTTATTTCAAAACTAACAAAGTGATAGAAAGTAGGGTATAAGGATGGTCTGGATCTTCCTAGAAATTGCTGTCCTCCCGACACCCTATATTTAACTAGCCCAAAGAGGGTGAGGTCCACTTATATGTGTATAAACTTAAACCATCGGGTTTTTAATTTTAATAATTTACTTACACATTGCACTCTTTAAAATACATTTTCTAACACTAGTTTAGTTATCATTTCGAATAAATAATAGGTTTTGATACGTACAATATGGTATCTGAAAATAAAGAATGTTTCTCTGAATGAAACGAGTTATCGGATCTGAGGAAAGGAGACAAACGTTTTGTTATAAATGGTAAAAATCATACTTTAAGAACTAACAAGATGAAACCTACCTCGGACGGGGAGATTGAGGTTCGAATCTCGGTCGGGTGAACTGGGGGTGGTTTTTCCTAAATGGTTTTCCACTCTCCCTCCACGCAAATGCGGGTTCACTTCCTCTAATTCAACTTTCCGAATTCCTTATCAATTAGAGTCATTAGTACTTAAAGCTTATAACCCGAACGGGTAGTAAGACGCGGTGCTAAATTTTTTTTTATTATTATTATTGGTAAAAATCATACTTAAAGAACTAACAAGATGAAATAAAATATTGTATAAAATAGCAACGGATCTTCACTCTCCCACCATGCAAATAAGGGTAGCCTACACCTAGCAAACAGTGTTATTCAGGAGGTCAAACCATACTTACACCTAGCATAGTGTTATTTAGGAGGTCAGACAATACCTAGACCTAGCATAGTGTTATTTAGAATTTGAATTAACTGTTCTGTCACTTAGACCACTCTTAATTGGATTATATCAAAGTTTGTCGAGCAGTTGGTCCTCTCGTGACGACCACTTGGTTGTCTATCACTTTGTACTCCTATACTTGAGCTTGTCTAGCAGTTGGTCCAAGTCGTGTCGGCCACTATGACACTTCCCAGAAGTTAAAAAATGTTGATACCGATACTTAGCGGTATCGATAGCCTACTTTTCTTTCGATACTGGCAGTATCAATAGTTTTCCTCCGATACTTTTAATGAGTACAATATCAAAACTTTTATTTAGATACCACATCCCTACCGACACAGAGAACGCCGGCGAACAACCTTCGTAGGCCTCGCACGTGTTCACTAAGCGAAAATACTCGTTCGCTTGTGCTCCGACTTGGTTTTCAAGCGAATCATCAAAGTATGTGTGTGTTGTCACCTGTTCTGGTTTATTTCGGTGTGACCGGGTATAACATCAAGTGGTTGGGTTTAGTGCAGTGCGATTTCCTTATTGCTTGCTGTATCTGGCGTTTTAATCAAGTTTATAATAGAGTTGATTGATAAAAAGGCATTACGACAGACGTTATAGAATATTACCAGCCTACGATCAAGTTGTAAATTTTGTAGTAGTGTGTTTTCACGCATCTGCGAAAATTCACTCGCCCAAATTTGACAATCTCTCATCATCCTCCTAACATTCAACATGGCCAGCGCACCCCACCAGACAAAGCGACGTCAACTCGCTTTATTCGTTATCTTACCCTAATCCTTTTTACCACGTTTCAAACTCTTAGCTACAATGGCATGAACTACTCACATCCGCCTTGCGAACTCACGATTTGGTGTTCTCAATTATTGTATTTAGTGTAATCGCACCTGTTCAGTGCCGATCGTGAGTATATTATGTGAATGTTACCGAACACACGCGGACGCTCGGTTCGCTGGTGTTTTCCTCGGTGTAATCCTACCCTTAGGTAAGTTTCAAAGAGCTGTGTTTTGCATTTCCAAAAACACATTAATACACATTTTCGACTGCTATCAGTCGGGTAGGGTTCATTATTGCTAAGATCAGTATAAATTATATATATAGTTAATGTGGATTCAAACATTCTCCGTAAAACCAGCGCGTAACATAAACATGGTCACGTGACGAGCTCTAAACCAAGATGATTTCCGCCGCATCGCAAATATATCAAGTACTTTCAAATAATATTTGATTAGGACTAAATATAAACTCGCTCAGCTGTAATCGGAAACCAAGGCCGTAACCAGCCAATAATTTAGAGAGGTATGGTAGGCACACCCCTCAATTGGCGGAGGCTAGAAAAAAATCTTAATACTAAACACCTCTAGAAGCTTTCTGTTCAAGTGCTTTTTATGGCAACACAGCCCCCTAATTTGTACTTGTACCTTAATTTTGATATTTTTTTTAACCATAGACCCCTAGATAAAGCCATATATATTTTAACTAAATTTCAGAGGGGGGTTTAACCACCAAAAATAGCCCCTCGACTACGGCCTTGTCGGTAATGTTATAAGAAAATGATGTAGTTTAATATGAAAATATACTGCTAATGACGGGGGGGGAAAGGGGTTCGATCCCGGTTAAGTGCAAAGAGGGTGTTCACTCCACGCAAATGGGAGTTTACTTACTTTAAATTCAACCTTTTTCATCCCTAACACATTAGTATAATTAGTACATAAGCGTATAACCCGAACGAAATAGTAAGACTGTGCTTAAAAAACACCAAAAAACACTTTCGCAAGTTTCCCCCTCCACAGAGTTATTCTTTCTGTTTCTCTTTGTGCGCCTTTCTTATGAAAACAAAACAGCTGCAGGAACTACGGCAATGATTTGAAGGGTGTCATGTTAAGGCCTCAACCAACTAATATTTATTTTTACGATGCTATCGTAACGTTTTTCTTACAACTCTTTGAAAACAGATTTTTTTCACCCTCGTCTATGGCCGTATGTTCTAAGCCAGGCGTCGCGTCACCTTCTAGTTGGGATGGACTGCCGATTGTGGTGATATCAATGGTCCAATCCCGGTCGGGTGTACCGAGGGTGGCTTTTCTTATATGGTTTTCCACTCTCCCTCCACGCAACTGCGAGTATATTTCCCCTAAAATTCCACGTTCCTAGAACATTAGCGTGATTAGTACATCTTCGTATAGCCTGAATGGGTGTTCACAACGTTAAAAAAATCATGGTACTATCACTTAATCAAAATTCAAAAGTTTAACAGTACCATTAATTTGAACAACCAATTTAAATTGCTAATTACTCAGAATGTGTAAGCGCACAAAACCTTTTCTTGGTACTGTAGTATAAAACGGTACAAAGCTTTGGTATTTTCAAAAGCTCACAATTCAAAAGTAACAAATTAATTAATCTGACAAATTCTTGGTGGGCCAAGAACATAATTATAGTCAGCATAACTTTGACAAGCGATATTCTCAGAAATAAGTTGCACGGGAGCTAGGTAGCGTGAGTGAAACTGTGGACAGGAAACTGATAACAGCGCTGAGCATATGGTGACTCGCAGCTCAGTCTTTCCTTGCGTTATGATATAGGCTCAATAAAAGTCAATTTAAATAAGATTTATTCAAACACTATAAACTATTTGTTAATTTATTCGGTATCTTTAGTAACACCACTATACTAGTGGGTATCCTTTCACAAGCGCTCCATTGGCGAAGCCATTAAAGTGGCACGTCAGGTATTTTATTTAAAATAATTAAGAACTTTTTACGACAGACAAGTTTACAGTTCGTAAAGTTTAACTTCAGCGTCTCGCTCTTGTGGACGAACCCGCCCTCTTCGTGTTCATATCATGATATTGAGCTATCCACCCCGCTGCAATGTATGTAAAAATATAATTCGTTGCTACGGGAATAATTTGAGAGCACCAAAGCTGAATTTCGGGTACATAATGAGCACAATCGACAGGCATGAGGAAATTTAGATTCCAAAAATGTGGCGGGCCAGCTTGAAATCAAGTTAGCCCACTACATTAAAAGTTATAATTCAGGTAATTTTACAGCATAAAAGCTGAATTTCGGGCACATGTGAGCACAAACGTGTTACAACAAAATAGCAGTCATAAATACTTTGAAATGTCAGAAAAAAAGTTGCAGGCCAGCTGGAAATCTCAAGTTAGCCCGCCACATTTAAATCGTTATAATTCAGGTAATTTGACAGAATTTAGGGCACATAGGAGCACAAACGTAGCACAATCAAGTATAAATTTGAATCTATTTGGAGAGTGTGGCGGGCCAACTTGATGTCTTGTCAAGTAAATTAAATACCCATCTGCAATTGTTTCTTTCCTTTACTTTCGTTTTAACATTTTTTTTTTTCTATTTCCTAAATTAAAATAAACTTGTCATGTTTTGTTGTTTCTTTTCTTCAAAGTTAACAAATGCGCTCCAACACAAATTGCATGTAATCCACACTCGTTTGTCCTCTTTGTATGTCAAAATTATAATATTATCACGTAACTCAAGTTGGCCTGCCACATTACCAAACCATTTTTTTTTCAATCGTTTGTGCTCACATGTACCCGAACATGAACATTTGTGCTGTGAAACTAGGCCTACTATATAACATTTAATGAAGGCGGTCCAGCTTGAGCTCAAGCTAGCCCGCCACATATTGAAAAACAATATTGAGATTCGGATGGACACCTACTGTATAAGACGGTAAAGTTGTGCACTATATTGCTTAGAAAATATGCATAGTAACAACATGCGGTTTTTTTTTAAATATTAAACTTGTAAATTTAAAATGAACTATATTAATAAAAAATTTACAAGTTAATATTTGCTTTTTTACAATAAGACGTAATTTCAATTAAATTAAAATTAAATATACCATGAAAAACAAGAATAGTTTTGAAGTTATATTATTATAGAGAATAAGATAATGTTCCATCATACACGACGAATATTTATAATACAATAATGGGTACAAAATTTTATATTTTAAAATTAAATCATGTCTAAAATGTTGAAAAAGTTCAGTAGCTGCCTGGTAGAATGCTGTCTTCGGAAGCGCCTCTCCTCTTCCCTCAACCCCTTTTTGGCATTCAACATCTTTTCCTCTTTTTTTTCTGTGAGCCATGCTACTCCCCCTTCCCTTCCAACATTTATTACCCCTTTGGGTAAAACCCTGGGCTGGACAATAACTGTCGCCTTGTTACTACTATTACCTCCAAACCTCTGTTTTTGAAAATGTTTCTTTTGATGTATTCGCATGATCTATATTAAAAGTTTCTTTATAGAGTAGACTTGATTCTGTTTACCTTATCAATCATTTATGTAACAATCTACAGTGTTTCTTTGATTAGATAAAAACTTTTTGTATAGAAATGGTGTTTTAAACAAAGAAAAATATTCTAAGCGATACTCCCGCCAGGGAAACAGAAAATCTGTGTTAATCAGCAGGAAACCAGCTGAAAGAAAATTGAAACACTACCAAAGGAAAACACGAGTTAAAAAATACCTATTTGGTTATTATTTTGTATAGTGTTGGTGTTTGCAACATATATATTACCCGCACCAGTGGCTGAGTAGACTAATATGCTAGTATAGCATTGCACTCTATCGCTGTTTTTGGTGAGGTCGAGGTTCGAACCTCGTCCGGGTGAATTAAAGAAGCTTATCACATGTGATTTATCAGTGGTTTTTCCATCGTCTCTATGCGCTAATGCAGGATCACTTCCTCTCAACTACCATGGTAGCCAACACGGAAGATATAAATTATAGTTTGTGGGTCATTTATAAAGGATATTGTATTTTAATTATAAATATTTAACAAAATAAAAATAAACTACAACACATCTAACAATATTATTTCCAATATGCTCCTTCACACGTTAATTACATAAAATATTATGTAATATATTAGTGTTAGGGTTATTTTTGTCATTAAATCTAAATATATCCCCGGCTATCATGTGAATTTCTTAGATGTGATTACGAATACAGATTGGATGTTATTTTTCAACATCTGCGCTGGAGTTTACCGACATTAAAGCTATAATATTTGCTTGCATTTGCCAATTTATTTTAAGACATAGTTCCAGCAAGTATTTAGTAGCTCACATGATGATAAAAGTGTGTAGGTTACTTTTGTTAACATTTTAAGCTATTGCTATAATGACACTAATTTAACAGATTATGTTTATTTAAGATTCGGATGGATACCTACTTTAATATAAGATTGATTTTGTCTACTGTAGCCCACGGAAAAAACAACCTAACGATAACATACGTTTTTTTTCATTCAATTCAACTTGTAAACGGAATATGAATAAATGCACTAAAAAAAATTCAATTTAATATCTACTTTAATACAAGGTATATAATTTTATTTAAAAATAAATAAAACTTTAAATACTAAAGGATAGTTCAAAATTAAACATTTTGTTCTGAAAAGTAAGAGGATTTTCTACATACGAGACAGTCAAATTATAATGCATTAGATATTCTGTGTTACTGATTCTGGAAACCCCTAAGATATAAAATAAACATAAAGCCTATCTGCCTATATAAACATTATGCCCATTCTCAGTTTCAAAGCTTGACATTTTCCAGGTTGTGATGGAAGGAACCATTGTTTATTATTTTAATAATTATATATCAAAAATATATGTGTGTATGTGTAGTTTCTTTACAGTTCACAGAGATCACAAATAAAACACAAATCTATAAATTACTACAACATGTTTCAATAATGAAATAACCCTGGCAGTGTGATAAATATTAATAGCACTACAATATGAGGCTAACTATTTCAAGAGACAGCTTGTGAATGATCGGACACAAACAAACATCTTTCTGGCAAACGTTTTCAAATTACCAAACTTTTCTCTACAAGTGATGCATACAATTCAGTTAGTTTCATATTCTTAAGTCTCCTTCAAAGCATTGTCTGCTTGAAGATTGATTGATTCATAATTCAAATTGGAGCTTAATTGATGCTGCTTCAATTTTGAAAGTAAGGGGGTAACTTAAAAAAAAAAATTTAGCCGATTGAACAAAAAAAGAGTTTGTCAATGTGGCGAGCCGATTGGAGTCACGTAATATTATCGTCCGATTCTGCAGGGAAACAAGGTGGCGGGAAATAAAAGTTTACGAGTCATTCACTTTGGTTTTACTAAACTTGGGGTCTCACTAAGTTGCTGGTGTTTGAAAGATGAGAAGGAACTCGCTTGTTATGGCTAGATCGGTATTTCCCAACATTCTCTAAACAAGTTCGAGCAGACACCTCCATTTTGTTATCATAGCACCAGTCCCACGGAAAATTAAACCTTTGCAAATATGATTCCCACATAGGTCTCAGGCCTCACCTAACTCTGAAACTTGATAATAGCAAGCTTCAAAACATCAAAACAAGTGATCACATTACCACACGGGTAAGTATGGTAGGAAAAAAACTTACATACACGTGATCACATTACCACACGGGTATGGTAGGAAGGGAAATTACACGGGTATGGTAGGAAGGGAAATTATATATATTCCATTCACCGAAGGAATTACTCTCTGAAAGGTATTTTTTCCTACCAATATCCTACTATATAGTAGATTTATGGTAGGGAAAAGGCCTTTAAGAAGTCAATTCCTACGGTGAATGGAATATAACAAACTATTTGACGAAATCTAAAAAAAATATTTGGGAGGCTAGTTAGGTAGGTCAAGTGGCCAACACGACTTGAATCCATGGGCGTAGCGAGGGGGGATTTAAGGGTTTCAAAGAGGCGACTTATTAATTGTATCTCCTCGGAAGAGACTCTTCCGATACTTTATACACAAACACCCCAAATGAAAATCCTGAATTATATCTCCTTTTAAAACCGGCATTATATCTCCGAATGGTGACATGTCGATCTGGGGGTAAGTTGTCGGACTTGTGTTAGGGGTCCGGGGTTCAATCCTAGGTCCCGGCACAGATTTATCTGACTACCAAACCCTTCCTTCACTTCTGACAAGAAGTGTATTATTCACGATTTGTGAATGGGGGGGAGTGCCAGGCCACCGCCGTTGTTCGGATTCCACGTTAAACTGTAGGTCCTCCATTTCATATCACAATCACCCTACCATTACACATTAGCATAAGTGCTTATAAACCGAACGGGTAGTAAGACGCGGTGCTAATAATAATAATAATAATAATTCCCCGAAATCCTGAAATGTACCTCCACAAGGGAGCAGGCAAAGTGATAGACAACAAAGTGGTCGACACGAGATGACAAAGTGGTAGACAGCAATCTGCTAGACACGAAGAAACGACACGGACAAAGTGATCGACAACCAACCGGTAGACAAAATGAAAACAATTATTTGGAAGGCTGGGTGGGTCAAGTGGTCGACACGACTTGGACCAACTGCTAGACAAGCTCAAGTATAGGGGTACAAAGTGATAGACAACCAAGTGGTCGACACGAGAGGACCAATTGCTCGACATACTTTGGTATCATCCAGTTAATAGTGGGCTAAGTGACAGAACAGTTAATTCAAATCCTAAATAACACTGTTTGCTAGGTCTAAGTATTGTCTGACCT